>JANHFF010000801.1:0-7500 GCA_024542945.1 allo-octoploid hybrid of Carassius auratus x Cyprinus carpio
CTGACCTCTAGCAGGTCATTTAATCAAAGATGCACTTGAACAGATCTGGTGTTATACAGCTGGGTGATTAATTACATTTTATTTTCAATTATGATTTGGCAATTCATGATTTTTCCATAACAGTGATGCCTGCGTTTTGTCTTGTATATATATTTATTTGGACTTAATACTTTGGAAATGAACTCAGGAAAGTGAATATAAATTATTAAATATTTACAATTCTGAAATATTCACATCATGAATATACAACCATGTTGATCTTCAGCCTCAGGATGCACGCTCTGAAAACACAATTAAAATTTAAATTATTGCAGTGCATTTTTGAAATTTTTTACAAAGTGTATTTCTTTGTTTCAAAGACATTTATCATTATTAACTTTGGTTACAGTTGAATTCTATTTAAAGTTCTGAAAAAAGAGCAGCTTTTTAGAAGTTCAGTAAGCTTGTGGAGTGTGGTGATGTTTCTGAGGTGGGTGTTAAGTAATCGTGATCTCAGTGTTGACCAAAATAAGTGTGCTAACAGCAACAGCGCTAGCGTCAGGGTGTGCCTGAGAGACTGTAGCCACAGCGAGCGTCTTATCGAGACGATATTCACACAGCTGAAGATGAACCGAGGTGAATGAGGGAAACTGCTGGGTTGTGCAGCTGATGCGTTTGAGGAAGTGGGTGTTGAAAGTGCTTAGAAAGAGCTAAAAGCAGCGCGGACAGGAAACGCATCCTCAGCTCAAAGATGAGCTGAAACAGGAAGTGGAGTTTTCTATTGAAGACACCTGAGGTAGAGTGTATCAGCCACTGAAACGCGCAGCTCAACCCAACTCATCCGAAAGTATTCCTCTGACCGATACGCTTTCATTCAGGGTGAGTGATGATGAACTGCGGCCTCAGGCTCGGTTTGCGACCGCATACTGCTCACACTGCTCAAAACTATACACGCTACTCATACTATACACACTACACTACTCAAACTACACACACTACTCATACTATACACACTACACTGCTCAAAACTATACACGCTACTCAAACTACACACACTACTCATACTATACACACTACTCATACTATACACACTACACTACTCAAAACTATACACGCTACTCATACTATACACGCTACACTACTCAAACTACACACACTACTCATACTATACACGCTACTCTACTCAAACTACACACACTACTCATACTATACACGCTACACTACTCATACTATACACACTACACTACTCATACTATACACAATACTCATACTACACACACTACACTACTCACTCTGCTCACACTACACTACTCATACTATACACACTACTCATACTATACACACTACACTACTCATACTATACACACTACGCATACGTAGATACACACGATACGACTTAAACGATACACACGACTCAGACTACACACACTACACTACTCAAAACTACCACACAACCACGCAGACTAGACACGCTACTCATACTATACACACTACACTACTCAAACTATACACACTACTCAAACTATACACACTACATTACTCAAACTACACACACTATTCACACTACACTACTCACACTGCTCACACTACTCACACTACACTACTCATACTATACACACTACATTACTCAAACTACACACACTACTCATACTATACACACTACTCATACTATACACACTACACTACTCAAACTATACACACTACTCATACTACACACACACTATTCACACTACACTACTCACACTACACTACTCATACTATACACACTACATTACTCAAACTACACACACTACTCATACTATACACACTACTCACACTACACTACTCATACTATACACACTACACTACTCACACTACTCATACTATACACACTACACTACACACACTATTCATACTATACACACTGCATTACTACACACTACACTACTTAAACTTTACACACTAATCATACTACAATACACTACTCACACTGCTCACACTATTCATACTATACACACTCTACTACTACACACTACACTACTCAAACATACACTTTATTCATACTATACACACTACAGTGCTCACACTACTCATACTATACACACTACACTACTCACACTGCTTACACTATACACACTACTACTACTACTACTACTACCCACTACACTACAGAAAACTACACACACTACTCATACTATACACACTATTCTACTACTACTACTACTACTACAAACTACATTACTCAAACATTCACTTTATTCATACTATACACACTACACTGCTTACACTATACACACTACTACTACTACTACTACTACTGCTACTAAAACACACTACACTACAGAAAACTACACACAATACTCATACTATACACACTACACAACTCATACTATACACTCTATACTACTACACATTACACCACTCACAATGCTCATACTATACACACTACACTACTCACACTGCTAACACTACTCATACTATACACACTATACTAATATACAATACACTACTCACACTGCTCATACTATATACATTATACTACTATGTAATACATTACTCATACTGCTCATACTAGGCACTCAATACTTCTCACACTACACATATTATATTTCTCATACTATACACACTTAACTGCTCACACTACACAAACTGCTTACAGTGCTCACTCAACACATACTATACACACTATACTACTGACACTACACATACTACAAATACTACTCAAAGTGCTTACACAACACAAAATACACACTATACTGCTCACACTACATAAAGTAGACATACTATATAAACACACTATACAATCTACTCACACATGCTCACACAAAACGTACTACACAAACTTAATATATTATACTACACACTACTCGCACTGCACATACTACACATACAATAGACAATATGCTACTCACACTGCACATATTATACACACTACTTACACTACACCAACTACACATTATTAAACACACTATACTACTTAAACTGCTCACACTACACCTACTATACATACTAATACTACACATACTGCTCAACACATAGTATACAAACTGCACACTATACTACTTACACTGCTCACACTACACATACTACTCACACTACTCATTATACTACTCACTCCGCACATGCTACTTATACTTCTCACACTACACGTACTACTCAAGCTACACAAACAATACACACTATACTACTCACACTACACATACTATACACATTAATACTACAATACTAATACTACACATACTACCCATACTGCTTTTACTTCTCACACTAAACACGCTACTCAGACTTATTATACTATCACTATATTAACACCACTCACTCTACACATACTAGCAGAACAACAGAGCACGCTGCATGTGTCAATGACAAGACCTTCTATTTCTAGCTGTTATTTTTAGTGTCTCTTTCCTGACTCTGTATTTAACCAGACTGACAAAAGTTCAGACGTTTTTGCACAAAGTAAATGTCGTTGTATTTACTGACTGGGTGCAAACTGCTGGATTAAATATGACATATAATGAGGTCATGTGTAAAGAGTCATTGCATACGTTACAAAGTCCTAGTTTAAAACCTGTCACCAGTATGCAGGTATGTACTACAGTGTGCATCACTGATCTCATTATGAACAGCAGAGACCGTGTGCATCGACCTGCGGCTGGTTCAGTGTTGGTGGTTTGAAGCAGCAGCTCAGATCTTTACTCAGGACTGTTCTGGAGTCAGTGAGGAGCGCTCAGTTCTGCTGTGAGTCCTGCATCAGTCTCTCCTCCTGTGTTCTGTGTCAGCGATCAGCCGGCGGTGTGTGAATGGATTCAGAGCTGCTGTAGTTCACCTTCTGTGAGTGAGTTTGATGTGGAACGGGTTTCAGCACAGAGTTGTTCTCACATCACTGAACCTCATGTAGACAGAGACTCATGGTTCATGATTCTGAAACATGCTCTTTACGAGTCACCGACTGTGTTAACAAGCACACCTGATTCTGTTTCAGCTTTACTCTGAATATGATTTTTATACAAGTACAGCATTGGGAATATATTCCTGTACACACGGTTGTTGATCTACAGATGCTTGTTTCTTTTCCCGAAGGTTTTTCCCGGGAGATTCCAGATGCATGTGCTCAACTATTAATTTGATTGATGTGCATGTAAACGTAGTGAAAGTGCAAAAGTAAACAATAGTGCAAAATATAAAAATCCAGTTTCTGTATAAATGTGAGCAGTAAATGGACTGATCAGCTCATGGACGGTTATCAAACGTGCTCCTACTGTTCAGGAATCAGCTTCTGTCCTACTTCCTCCTCATGAGCTCAGCGCAGTGCACAGATGAGCTTCTGATCACTCAGTAGGCGTCATGTGAGTGTGTGTGTGTGTGTGTGTGTGTGTGTGTGTGTGTGTGTCAGTCTCTGAGCGTCTCTGGAAGCGTAAAGGCTTCATCTGTCAGCCTCATTGTTCACAGCGATATCTGAAGATATTTCTGATGATTCTGCTGCAATGACAAGCTTCTCGATTACAAAGATTATTAATTACAGAAAGGAGTTGCCATTTAAATTAGTTTGAAGTTGGACTGAAATTAAGCTTCAGACTATTTTCTAAATGCATGTTATTAATGTTATATAAATGATTCATCAATGCATGCTTTATTTACCTTTTAATTTACTTACATTTTTAAAAAGGAAATGTCATAACCCAGTTTTCCAGTAAAACTCAGTTCTGCTTAAACCCTGCCCCTTTCTTACAGTCCACTGCAAGCTCACATTTAGCCCCGCCTATATTTCAAATGCCACGCCCATATCTCAACGTCCAATCAACAACTGATGGAGAGAACGAAGACTCCTTCAGTTTTTTCTGTTTCACTCGGATGCATGTCACAATATTAAAAAGATCTGTCACTACTTCACTGTGACTTTAATTAAATATTTAAACGTTTATATAAATGTTGTTATTATTATTATTGTTCATATAATTTGTAATATTAATTAAGGATTCAAATAGATTAACATTATTGAAAATGATGAATTAAATTCCAGAAGTTTCAAGAGCTGAATCTTCCATTAGTTTATAATTGCAGGGTTTTTGTAGTTTACTCAAGTATCTTTTTCTACCTGATAAAATATTCTACAGCCAGACAGTTTTTCTTCAGAGTTTATTATCAGTGTTGAAAACTGTTATTTTTTTCAGGATTTTTTGATGAATAAAGAGTTCAAAAGAACAGCATTTATTAAAAATGGAAATCTTTTCAAACAACGTAAATCTTTAGTATCACTTTTAATCAGTTTAACACATCCTTGCTGAATAAATCCATTTATTTCTTTAAAAAAAAAAAAAAATTACTGACCCCAAAACTATTGAACTGTAGTTTATATTGTTACAAAAGATTTTATTTTAAATAAAGGTTTTTTGTTTTTTGTTTTTTTACTTTTTATTAATCAAAGAATCCTGAAATATCACAGATCTCCCAAAAAAATATTAAGCAGCAAAACTGTAATAAATCATTATATTAGAATGATTTCTGAAGATCATGTGACACTGAAGACTGGAGTAATGATGCTGAAAATACAGCTGCACATCACAGAAATACATTACACTTTAACAGAGATTCACAGAGAAAAGGTTGTTTGAAATGCTAAAAATATTTCACACTATTACTTTTTTTTCTGTATTTTTGATCAAATAAATTCAGCCTTGATGAGCAGAATAAATGCCTTATCAAAACATTAAAAAACTTACGGATCCTAAACTTTTGAATGGCAGTGTATGCGTGTGTACACACACACACACACTGTGTATTCTAGAAAAATGTATATTCATTATAGAAATATTGTTGACTTTTTAAATATTTTTTTTTTTAGTTTCCATGACTTTCCCAGGTCTAGAAACCAGACTTTGAGATTGGCATATATCTCTAGCTTTTCCAAGCCTGTGTGAATCCTGTTCTGAAATAAAAATGAAACAAATGAAAATAAGAAATTTGAGCTGTTTTAGCTGGTTTTAAAGCCTGTTTCGTCTGATTTGAAATCGTTTAAAGTAACCGGTGTTTAGGCAGACATGAGACGGACAGCGCTGTGTTTTTGTGAGCAGTGTGGTGTGACTTCAGTGCCGGAAACACGTTCCTCCGCTTTGATTTCTGAGCGCTGGAGCGATGAAGAGGAAGTGAAGTGAAATGGCTGTTGTTTCCTCTGATAGTTTCCTGCACGTGTGCCGTCAGCCATCGCTCGTGAACTGCTGTTCGCTCGTCTCTTCCATTCATGACCTGATCTGAGAACAGACGACGTCCGTCAGAACCAGACTGATCCAAACCCATGTGCTTCAGTCCCGTCTGACAGCGGTGAGTCAACCTGCTTCCTGAGCCGGTCGCCATGGTGACAGGTGTGTTTGTAGATGTGAGTGTGACGGATGCAGAGAGTCACCTGCGCACTGACCTTTGACCCCATCGGGACACGTGTGTGTGTGTGTGTGTGTGTGTGTGTGTGTGTGTGTGATGAGCGGGAAACGCACTGACAGTGTGCACTTCCTGTCACGAAATGTCACTGAATTAGACAAATTCTGGATGAATGAATCAGAAGTAGGCTGTACACTGAATCATATGCTGAACTGAACGAGTGTGTGCGAGATATACATTTTTTTCCATGTTTCTATTTAAACAGTAAACCTCATTTGTTATGGTTTCATGCATTCGTTTGATTACCAGTGTTTTTGATCATTTCATTTGTATTAAATCATAAACATTGCATCTAGAAAAATTAATTAAAACAGGCTTCTGGAAAAATAAAACATTACATAAAATTGTAATAAAATTATGTAATTGTAGGATAGGATGGATAATCCAGAAAAATGAAAACGGGGAAACAGAATATGAGAGAAAATAAAACTTTACTAATAGCAGTACTAGTGTTACAATTTTAATAAATTATTAAATGGGGAAAGTTTTATGAATAATTTTGATTATTGAAATTGAATTAAACTATTAAAACAGAATTCAGAAAAAAATTGTAGTAAATTGTTACATTTTTAAAGATTTACAAACTCAACTGATTAGACATGTTTTATTAATAAAATGATTGTTATTGTTGTTATTATTATTACAATTTAATTAAACCATTTAAATGGAATGCAGAAAAAAGAAAACTCAGAATTTGAGAAAAAAATTAAATATTTCATTTGGCGCTAGTATTGTTACAATTGTAACAAATTATTGAATAGTTAAACTTTAGTGAATTTAATTCAATATACATCTTATTTGATTGATACATTTTAATTAAACCAAATTAAAACACATTTCATAGGTCACTATTATTGTGAAAATTGTATTTAATTATTAAATTAAGTTTTGTTAAGTTTTAATTAAGTTTGAATTCAATTGATTAGACATGATTTTTTTATTATTAAGATTTACTTTAAACCATTAAAATGGAATCCAGAAAAAAATTTAAACAGAAAACATAGAATTTGGGGAAAAAATAAAACCGATTTTATAAATGTATTAAATTATTTAATTGTTAAAATGGACTTTTAACCATCAAAACAGAATCCAGAACATTTAAAACAG
>JANHFF010000801.1:10000-12500 GCA_024542945.1 allo-octoploid hybrid of Carassius auratus x Cyprinus carpio
CCAGCTGCCCGTCTTCTCCACCTTCGTCCTGACCAGCGCCTCCGGAGACAAGGTCCGTCTGCCCACAGCTTATGACCCGTTCACACCAGCAACAACCGCATCAGCGTCCAGTTTCTCTGCATGCTACTCTTCATATCCACTGTCCGACTTCTGAACACTTTAATTCATCAAGAACACATTAAATTGATCAAAAGTGACATTTATAATGTTCCAAAAGAGTTCTATCTCCAATAAATGCTGTTCTTTTGAACTTTCTGTTCAACTGTGAATCCTGAAAAATAAAATGCATCACAGTTTCCACAAAAATATTGTGCAGCACAACTGTTTTCAACATTGATAATAATCAGAAATGTTTCTTGAGTATATCAGAATGATTTCTGAAGATCACGTGACACTGAAGACTGGAGTAATGATGCTGAAAATACAGCTGCACATCACAGAAATAAATTACACTTTAACATACAGTACAGGTCAAAAGTTTGGAAACATTACTATTTTTAATGTTTTTGAAAGAAGTTTCTTCTGCTCATCAAGCCTGCATTTATTTGATCAAAAATACAGAAAAAACAGTAATATTGTGAAATATTATTACAACTTAAAATAATTGTTTTTAAATTTATTATACTTTAAATTATCATTTATTTCTGTGATGCAAAGCTGAATTTTTAGGATCATTATCACATGATCCTTTAGAAACCATTCTAATATGATGATTCATTATCAAAGTTGGAAACAGTTCTGCTGCTTAATATTTTTTCAGAACATGTGATACTTTTTTAGGATACTTTGATGAATAAAAAGTAAAAAAAAAAAAAAAGAAGCTATGTTTTTAAAATATAAATATTTTGTAATAACAATATACACTACTGGTCAGTAATTTGGGGTCAGTAATTTTTTTTTCTTTCTTTTTTTTAAATAAAATCAATACTTTTATTCAGCAAGGATGTGTTAAATTGATAAAAAGTGATAGTAAAGAAAATATATTATTAGAATATATATTATTAGAATTTTTTTTTTATTTTGAATAAATGCAGTTCTTTTTAACCTTTTATTCATCAAATATATTAGACAGCAGAACTGTTTCCAACACTCATAATAAATCAGAATATTAGAATGATTTCTAAATGATCATGTGATAGACTGGATGTTACATGTGACACTGAAGACTGGAGTAATGATGCTGAAAATTCAGCTGCACATCACAGAAATACATTACACTTTAACAGAGATTCACACAGAAAACAGCTGTTTTAGATTATAAAAATATCTTACAATTTTTACACTATTTTTAATCAAATAAATGCAACCGTGATGAGCAGAAGAGACTTTAAAAGACACTAAAACATCTAACCGACCCCAAACGTTTGCACACTGCTGTATGTTAATATGCAGGCTTCTTTCAGACTGATAGAAAAGCCTGTGCTTTCTGAATTTATTCAGTTTCAATCAAAACTGATGCACAAACAAAGGTTTGCTCAGTGTAGCACTGATTGTGTGTGTGTGTGTGTGTCAGGTGTACGGCGCTGCGATCCAGTTCTACGAGGCGTACCCCCGCGAGTCTCTGTCGGAGCGTCAGTGTGTGCGTCTGGGTCTGCTGAGCGTCGTGGACCGGCGGCCCATCACCAACCGCAGCGTCCAGGTCAAGAAGAGCATCTGCGTCCTCTCACACTGGCCCTTCTTCAGCGTCTTCCAGAAGTTCCTCACCTTCATCTACAGATACTCCATCTCTGGACCACACGTGCTGCCGCTGGAGAAGTGAGTGACCTGGACACCACAAACATCACGCTGACTGAAGCTTATTTACTATTCCGACCAGCTCAGATCTGTGCAGCTGCTTGTTTTATTCAGTGAAGCGTGCACTGTCTGCAGGTTAAAAGAATTAAGCACAAATTAAACTTCATGATTCCAGAGGTTTAAAGGACTGCACATTCTTCAGGGTTTTTGGTCTTTTTTTGATCAAGTTGATTCAGTTGATAAGGATTTTAAAAATGTTTTTTACTTACAATAAACAAATTCATAAGAAACATCCTTTTTGACGGTTTATTTAATTTTTATATATGTAATATTTTAGCTAAAAAAAAAAAAACCACTGGTGCTCAAAAGATGGTATTTTGAGAAATGTCTCTCCCTTCACGGAATACAAAATAAAAAATGTAACTGCAGCTTTTTATATTTAATCGCAACTTTGTTTCTCGAAATTCTGAGAGAAAAAAAATCTGAAATGATTTTCTGCAAGATTTAAACAGAATTCAGATTTTTTCTTCTTCTTGCAGTACTGAGTTTAAATCTCAATTCTGTTTTTTTGTTTCAGGAATAAAAAAAAATGAAAGATTTAATTGCAACTATTTATCTCTTTCTCACAATTGCTTTTTTATATCTTGTAAATCTTAGTTTTGGAAAAAATAAAAAAGTCCAAATTGTGTGATATAAGCTCAGAATTGCAAGAAAAAATATTTGTTTATATTTTGTGGCAGAAATGAGGTTCTATTATTCTGTCCAT
>JANHFF010000801.1:15000-27500 GCA_024542945.1 allo-octoploid hybrid of Carassius auratus x Cyprinus carpio
AAAAACTTAAAGGTTTTAATAATAAATGTTTTATAAGTAAAATTTAACTAAGAATTAATGAAAACTAATTTTAATTAAAATGAGAATTGAGTTTATTTTTTTATATTTTTTTTGTGTAGAAAAATTAAATAATTTTACTGCCAATACCTGCAAATACAAAATAAGTACAAAATAAGTGCTGATGAGCTGAAAACACCAGAAAACAGGAACAAGGAATTAGGATATTCCAGTCTTTGTTGCGTATGACTAATCATGATTGTTTTTTGAGCAAAATTATTGTGATGAACCGTGAAAACATTACGGGGCAGCCCTGAGTAACAGTGTGTGACTTCCTGTCTCTGCCGGTCATGTGACGGTTGTTTCCTGTGTCAGATGTCGTTTCCTCTGCGCTGGCCCTGTCCGTATATCCCGCTGTGTCCGCTGCGGATGGCAGATGTGCTGTGTGCTCCCATGCCCTTCATCGTGGGCGTCCACTCCAGCTACTTCGACCTGTACGACCCGCCGACCGACGTGGTGTGTGTGGATCTGGACAGCAACACCATCTTCCAGTGAGTCTTCCTGCCGGCTGCCAGTGTTTCAAATGAATGCTGCTCTTCTGAACTTTCTGTTCATCTGTGAATCCTGAAAAATAAAATGCATCACGGTTTCCACAAAAATATTCTGCAGCACAACTGTGTTCAACATTGATAATAATCAGAAATGTTTCTTGAGTATATCAGAATGATTTCTGAAGATCATGTGACACTGAAGACTGGAGTAATGATGCTGAAAATACAGCTGCACATCACAGAAATACATTACAGTTTAACAGATATTCACATAGAAAACAGCTGTTTTAACTTATAACTAGATAAAGAAGTTTGTCAAGAAAAACTTTAGGGTTGGCTTGAGAAATTCTAGGCTGAAAGTTTAAAGCAGCTGTAAAAGCCTGAAGTTTGAAAATGTAGATAGATTACATAAATGTTGCTAACATGTTTCTAGCATGATTAGCATGTTTTTAGCATGATAAGCCTGTTAGTAGCATATTGCTAAGCATGATTAACAAGTGACTAGCATGTTGTAAGCATGATTAGCAAGATACTAGCCTGTTTCTAGCATGTTACTAGCGTATTGCTAGCATGATTAGCAAGTGAGTAGCACGTTGCTAGCATGATTAACATGTTGCTAGCATGATTAGCATGCTACTAGCATATTGCTAGTATGTTTCTAGCATGATTAGTATGTATGTATCAGATAGATAGACAGACAGACATATAGACAGAAAGACAGACATATAGACAGAAAGACAGACATAGACATATAGACAGACATATAGACAAATAGACAGACATATAGACAGACAGACAGACATATAGACAGACATATAGACAGACAGACATATAGACATACAGACAGACATATAGACATATAGACAGACATATAGACATATAGACAGACATATAGACAGAAAGACAGACATATAGACAGACAGACAGACAGACATATAGACAGACATATAGACAGAAAGACAGACATATAGACAGACAGACAGACAGACATATAGACTGAAAGCCAGACAGACATATAGACAGACAGACAGACAGACATATAGACAGACATATAGACAGACAGACATATAGACTGAAAGCCAGACAGACATATAGACAGACAGACAGACAGACATAGACAGACAGACAGACAGACAGACATATAGACAGACATATAGACAGAAAGACAGACATATAGACAGACAGACATATAGACAGACAGACATATAGACTGAAAGCCAGACAGACATATAGACAGACAGACAGACAGACATAGACAGACAGACAGACAGAAAGACAGACATATAGACAGACAGACAGACATATAGACATATAGACAGACAGACAGACATATAGACAGACAGACAGACAGACAGACATATAGACATAAAGACAGACAGACAGACATATAGACAGACAGACAGACAGACAGACATATAGACAGACAGACAGACAGACATATAGACATATAGACAGACAGACATATAGACAGACAGACAGACATATAGACAGACAGACAGACATATAGACAGACATATAGACAGACAGACATATAGACAGACAGACAGACATATAGACAGACATATAGACAGACAGACAGACATATAGACAGACAGACAGACATATAGACAGACAGACATATAGACAGACATATAGACAGACAGACAGATGGACAGATAGACATATAGACAGACAGACAGACATATAGACAGACAGACAGACATATAGACAGACAGACAGACAGACAGACAGACAGACAGACATATAGACAGACAGACAGACAGACAGACATATAGACAGACAGACAGCCATATAGACAGACAGACAGACATATAGACAGACAGACAGACATATAGACAGACATATAGACAGGCAGACAGACATAGACAGACAGACATATAGACAGACATATAGACAGACAGACAGACATATAGACAGACAGACATATAGACAGACAGACAGACAGATAGACATATAGACAGACAGACAGACAGACAGACATATAGACAGACAGACAGACATATAGACAGACAGACAGACAGACATATAGACAGACAGACAGACATACAGACAGACATATAGACAGACAGACAGACAGACATATAGACAGACATATAGACAGACAGACAGACAGACATATAGACAGACAGACAGACAGACAGACAGACATAAAGACAGACAGACAGACAGACATATAGACAGACAGACAGACAGACAGACATATAGACAGACAGACAGACAGACAGACATATAGACAGACAGACATATAGACAGACAGACATATAGACAGACAGACAGACATATAGACAGACAGACAGACAGACATATAGACAGACAGACATATAGACAGACAGACAGACATATAGACAGACAGACAGACAGACAGACAGATAGACATATAGATAGATAGATAGATAGATAGATAGATAGATAGATAGATAGATGATTTTGAATGGCTTCAGTGTTTTTGAACATTCCGTCAATGTAATTCTATGGGATTTTAAAGATTTCTATTCTTCAGTTTTATGAAAACCATAAGTCGGATCAGTCTGAAAAGATAAAGCAACCCGGGTCAGATCAGTCTGAAGAGCTGGGCTGAGTTTGGTGGTTCTAGCTTGAAAGCTCCAGGAGCTTTAGTCCAAGAAGAAGAAGAATAAAAAGCTTAAGTAGCAGATCACTAATCACTAATATTTCACAATTTTACTGTATTTTTGAACAAATAAAGCAGAAGAGGCGTCTTTTTTGTGTCTCCAGGTCTGAAGATAAGAAGCCTCTGTCCTGGAGATCTTTGCCGAGGAAACATGGGAAGATCCTGCTGAACTCTTTGTCCAACCTGCACAAAACTCTGGAGAAGAGTGAGTGCGCATCACACACACACACACACACACTCTGACTGATGATGTCACTTCCTGTCCTCACGCGTCTCTCTGTGGCTCAGTCTATACTCCGGGTCAGGAGGAGGCCACGCTGGAGTTCCTGCTGACGGACTACGATCTGATCTACGGCCGTCAGAAGCAGCTGGAGCTGGAGATCCAGGAGGCCTTCCTGCGCTTCATGAGCAGTTTGCTGAGAGGATACCGATCCTTCCTGCTGCCCATCACACAAGCGCCCTCCGACCGGACCACGGACTGCAGCTCGCTCTTCAACCTGCAGGGTGCGCTAACAGCAACCTCACTGCTGACTGACAGACAAAACATCTGATGATGCTGAGCTCACAAATATCTGTGGAAGTCTGTTTCCGCCACTGAATAAAAATAAGGTTATTGCTACTTTGTATCTCACAATTCTGTTTTTTTTCTCGCAATTCTGACTTTTTTTGCAGAGAATTGCGAGATAAAAACTCACAATTCTGACTTTTTTCCTGAGAAAAAGTCAGAATTGCGAGTTTGTATCTTCCAATTCTCAGAAAAAAATCAGAATTGCGAGAAAAAAAGTCAGAATTGCGAGAAAAAAATCAGAATTACGAGAAAAAAGAATTGCGAGAAAAAAGTTAGAATTGTGAGTTTTTATTTTGCAATTCTCTGAAAAAATCATAATTGCGAGAAAAAGTCAGAATTGCGAGAAAAAAGTCAGAATTGCGAGAAAAAGTCATAATTGCGAGAAAAAATCAGAATTGCGAGAAAAAGTCAGAATTGCGAGAAAAAAGTCAGAATTGCGAGAAAAAGTCAGAATTGCGAGAAAAAAGTCAGAATTGCGAGAAAAAAGTCAGAATTGCGAGGAAAAATCATAATTGCTAGAAAAAGTCAGAATTGCGAGAAAAAAGTCAGAATTGCGAGGAAAAGTCAGAATTGCGAGAAAAAAGTCAGAATTGCGAGAAAAAGTCAGAATTGCGAGGAAAAATCATAATTGCTAGAAAAAGTCAGAATTGTGAGAAAAAAGTCAGAATTGCGAGAAAAAATCAGAATTACGAGAAAAAAGTTTTTTTATTCAGTGGCGGAAACAGGCTTCCATAAATATCAGTACTTCAGCTAGTTGCCAAGACAAAGTTTTTTTTTAGTTTAACTTAACGAACTAACCAAAACTTACGGAAGTCCATTTCCACCACTGAATAAACAAAAAGTTAATTGCGACTTTTTATTTTTTGCATAATTGCGAGTTATAAAGTCGGAGTTGTGAGATCCAAACTTGGAGGTGCGTGTTGTAAAGCGACTTTATTTCTCAAAATTGCATCTTCTAATTCTCTGAGAAATAATTCTGACAAAGAAATGTCTTTATTATTTGTTTATTCAGTGTTGTAAACAAGCATCCATAAAAACTAAATAGCTAAAACTAAAATAAAAAATTAATACAAACTTTATAGACATATTAATAAAATAAACTAATAAAAATGACAAAACTACTAAACCTTTAAAATTAGAATGAAATTAAATAACATAAATATAAAATAAAAACTAATTCAAAATAGTAGTGTAAACTATAATAGTATCTCATTCATACTAAAATAACTGGTCAGCAGGTTAAAATAATTAATCTGTGATTCCAGAAGCTTCAGGAACTGAATGTTGATCCTGAATGTTGAAAACATGCTCATGTCAGAAACACACTGATGATGTTTTTCTCTCGGTGTTTCTCAGGCTTCCTGAAGTCTCGTGACCGAACGCAGCAGAAGTTTTACACGCAGCTCACGAAGACGCAGATGTTCACGCAGTTCATCGAGGAGTGTTCGTTCGTCAGCGACCGTCACGGCTGCCTCGAGTTCTTCGACGAGTGTGTGCAGAAGGTCAGACGCTCACCTGCAGTCACCTGACCGCAGCGGCCAATCAGATCGCTCCTGTAACACCTGTGTGTGTGTGTGTGTCAGGTGGACGTGGAGAAGCCGGAGGACGTGCGTCTGATCGACCGTGACGAGTGTCACAGCGGGGAACACACGGTGTTCATCATGCCTCCGGAGGAGCCGCAGGAAGCTGACGGCTCGGAGTGTCCCGCACACTACAGGTGTGTGATCATCAGTCGTGTTCGTTCATATAAACACTCTCAAACATCTCATATTACTTCCCTTCTCAGCTGACGTCACTGAGCATAACCAGTATACTAATATTAATGAAGCAATGTTGTATTGGGTAATATTAACCAGTTATTGAAAAGTCCTGCAGTGATGATGAGGATTTTTCCATTGGCTTTTGGATTATTAAGATTAAAATCAATTTAAAAATAAAAAAAAAAGAATAATTAATTAAATCATAAAAGTGTCAAATTGAAATAAAAAAATCAAAATCATTAAAAAATTATTAATTCATTAATATGTGAAAAAAAAAAAAAAAAAAATATATATATATATATATATATATATATATATATATATATATATATATATAATTTAAAATAAAAAAACAATTAAATAAAAAAAAAATTAAAATAAATGAATTAAAAAAGAAAAACAAACAAAAAATGTATTACATTTATGTAAAATAAAAAACACCAAAAAAATTTGCTCAAACTATTTAAATCAAATTATGTTGAATTAAGATAAACAAATTACATTTTTAAATATATATACAGTAGAAAACAGTTATTTTAAATTGTGATATTTTACAATATTACTGTTTTCTTCTGTATTTTTATAGCAGATAAATGCAACCTTGGCCAGCAGAAGAGACTTTTTAAAAAAAAAACTTGATATATATGAAATCAAGTAATAAATAACTAAAATAATAAATGCTATATGTGTGTAGACATTTTAGCCAAAGAGTTTGTTGTTAGGCAGAAAATGACTTATTCAAGATGTAAAAACTTTAAATACATCAGTGACACCACTGTTACAAACCACCTGATTCAGGGCGAAAATAAAACAAGAAAATAACAAAATGAATGAATACACAAACACTGATGCTGGAGAGACGTCAAGCACAAACGCTGGAAAAGAGCAGGTTTTCATCAGTCAAACTGATGGCTGCTAACCCAGCGCAGAACACTGAACACACAGACGCGTCTGCTGACAGTAACACACACCTCTGGGTTTTTTGATTTTGTAGAATAAAACCTGAGCTCATTCCAGATAATAAAAAGCCCAGTGAGCTCATGCCGATGGAAACAGAAGTGCAGAAATCCCCGTTTCAGGGTTTAATTTCTCTATAGCAGCGCACACGTCATGATACGTTCACTCAGAACACATCCCACTGTAGAAGAACAGCAGGTGAATGTGCTCTCATGAGCGTATCACACACAGCTCACTTCCTCTTCAACTCAAACCAGGGTTTCTGGAGTTTTTTGGGGGCTTTACAACTGTATTTGTTCACTAAAGTGTGTGTGCGTGTGTGTGTGTGTGTGTGTGTGTGTGTGTGCGCAGCTATGACACGTTCCCGGTCCTCCAGTCGGATCTGTTCGATCGGCCGCAGGATCAGCTGCAGATTCCGGCTAAAGGAAGTGCCCCCAGTAGCCCCGCCCCCCGCCGCACCAAACAGGTACGACCCGCAGCTGAAGGTCAGGTCAGGGGTCAGAGGTCAGCCGGCTGATGCTGTCTGCTGTGTGTGTGCAGGAGATCAAGCTGGCGCAGAAGAAGGCGCAGAAGTACTCGACGGTGCCGGAGATGTGGTCCAAGTGTCTGCTGGGTCACTGCTACGGACTCTGGTTCATCTGCTTACCAACATTCGTCAGAGCAGAGAGCAATAAAGTCCGAGCGCTGCACGCCGCGTACGAGGTGCTCAAACACATGGAGACACGCAAGGTGGTGCTGCCGGACGAGGTCAGAGACACACACACACACACACACACATATATACATGCATCACTGTATAAAGCACTGTACTGAGATGATGCAGACGCAGTAAGCGTGTTGTAGTCTGTCTCGCTCCTGATATGTGTGTGTGTGTGTCTCAGGTGTGTTACCGTATCCTCATGCAGCTGTGTGGTCAGTACGGTCAGCCGGTTCTCGCGGTCAGAGTTCTGCTGGAGATGAAGCGGGCGGGAATAACACCCAACACCATCACATACGGATACTACAATAAAGTGACGCATTTCATATTCATACAGGGCTTCCCGAACTGAGGTTTATGAGCTGATGAGTCATTAAATTATCAAACCGTGCAATTAAAACAAATCATTTTAAAAGAAGCAAAAGCAATAAAATAATTAATCATAAATATGTAAAATTAAAATATGTAAATAATATGAAAAGAAAAATTATCAAAATCAATTAAAATGAAAATGTAAAATTAAAATACATCAAAAAATAACTAAAATTAAATATTTAAAAAAATCAAAAATTATGATAATACATAAAAAATTACAAAAAATTTTAATAATAAAAATGTATTAAATTAAATAAAAAATGTAATAATTAAAACAAAAAAAATACTGAAAATTAATTAAATCATAAAATTGTCAAATTAAAACAAATAAATAATAAAAAAAAAACTCTCACTAAAAATTGTAATAAATAATGTAGACATAGAAGCCACCAAAAATATTTACTTAAATGTTTTGTCATACAAATAAAAAAATAATTTAATAATAAAAAAACACTCACTAAATATTAAATCATAAAAATGTTAAATTGAAATACATGAACAGTTTAAAAATAAAAAACACCAAAAACATTTACTAAATCAATTAAATCATACAAATGTAAAATTAACATAAATAAATAATTACAAAATAAAAATACCCAAAAAAGCATTTACTAAAATTAATGAAATCATAAAAATGTGAACTTAAGATAAATCTTTTAAAAATAAAAACAAAGTAAAACACTTAAAATATGTTTAGCTGTGTGTCATGTGAGCATTAACCAAGAGAACCATAAATATTTGAATGTGTTGTTAAACTATTGAAATATGCACTTAAAGTCTTTTTAATATTTAAGCTGAAAGTGGTTCGGCTGATGAAAGAGTTTGGGAATCCCTGATACAATGTACAGATCAATGTCTTCTCTTTACTCATGTGTGTGTCTTATTCTGCCGTCTGTAGGCGGTGCTGGAGAGCAAATGGCCATCCACCAATCAGGGAGGGCGTCTTCGCTGGGCGAAGCTTCGTAACGTGATATTGGCCGTGGCTCATTTCAGGCAGCCAATCAAACAGCAGCAGAGGAGCGCCTCATTCAGCAGCCACGCAGGTCAGAGAAGCCCCGCCTCCAGCACGTGATTGACAGCCGATAGCAGCATCACATTCTCACATCCTGCTCCTGTTTTTAGGAGACGTGCTGTCTAAGCCCCGCCCCCACTCGGCTCTGATTCGTAAGTACAGCTGGAGCGGGTTGAGTGACAGCTCGAGCCACGAGTCGCTGACGAGTCTGGCCAAGAGCAACAGTCTGAGCAGCGTTCAGGCGTCAGGAAGCAGTGAGTGACTGATCACCCAGACTCGCGTCTGATCGTCCTGTTCCTGACGTCTTATTTCAGTCTTTGTTGTGTTTATCAGAGGTGAAGCTGTCAAATCAAGCAGCTGCGCAGACGACCGCAGCCTCACGCAAGCCTCCCGCCGGCCGCCGCAACACGCTGAGTCCTCCAGCGCCGGTGCTTGTGCGCCGCAGCGACGTCTGCCTGTCCACCTTCTACACAGACTGCGCAGAGACCGCAGACGCAGACTGCAGAGGTCAGCCGGAGAGGGACAGCAGGTACACGCACAGAGAAAACTAGCGTAAATGGTCCCACTTTATATTACGTGGCCTTAACTACTATGTACCTACATCAAAAAATTATTTTTGTTTCGCCCCTTCAACAACTATCTGATTAAAATAAAATAATATATATATTTTTTTTAATTTTAACAAATTATTGAATCATAAAAGTGTAGAGTTAAAATCATCAAAACTATTTTTTGCATTTTATTTTATTTAATTTTAACAAATTAATTAAATTAAAATAACAAAACTTTATTTTATGCACTTTTTTTTTTTTTTTACAAATTTATTAAATCATGAAAGTGCAAAAATTAAAATTAATAAAATGTTTTATTTCTATTTTATTTTATTATTATCAACAAATGAATTAAATCAGTGAAATGTCAAATTAAAATAAATAATTAAAAAAATAAATAAATAAAACACCTGTGTTTATTAGTGTGTTACTCCTCTTAAACAGTATCTAATCTTATCAATGCTCTTTGCAGAAAGCACCTGAATAACTAGTGGGTCTTCATTACAATTAGCTGTAATTAGACTGATTTATTGTGATGTTCAAATAATATAAAACATGGCTAAACAAGTAAAAAATAAATAAGTAAAAAAGATATTTCTTATTTTAATTCACCCCCTCAAAAGCTATCTGATTAAAATAAATAACTAGAAATGTGTATATATATATATAAATATATATATAAAAATTTTTTTTTTTTTTTTTTTTTTAAACCATTTTTGAATATTAAACCGTAAAATAAAATAAAAAAAATTACATTTAAATAAACTGATAGCTTAAAATAAAATAAAAATGAACAACAGAAATGTGCTAAAAATGATTAGATCAAAAATGTGAAAATAAGATAAATATGTCTTAAAAAAAAATACTACAATTAATTCAATCCAAAATGTAAAATTTAAAAAAATTAATTAAAAAAATTAACAAAATTATGAGTAATTCTTGATCCTTTAATCCTGAACCAGTAAATCATGAACGATATATCGGTTTAAAAGAGCAGCTATTAAAACTTCTGGAATCCTGAAAGTAAATGTACAGAAACTAGGAGTGCCTGGAGATGAAAAATTAATTGCAATTGCATTATTTGCAAATTTGATTATTTGCAAATGAATTTCAGCAGCTGGTGAATGAGAGGAATATTGTTATGGATCACGAGGGGAGTCAGAACACTTGAGAATCTGTTTTTACTTATTTTGCTTATTTTCTGATGAATATATTACTTATTTGAAACAGAAGCTACTATTATGGTGTGAATTTGAAAGCTATTGATGTGTTAATACTGATGGCTGGAGGGTACCTCCTGTTCTGCAGGTCGGTGGAAGTGAGGGAGACTCTGAACAGGAAGTCGGTGGATGAAAACTACAACAACGTGTCCTCTCCGAGCCGCGGTCTGGCCGGGAAACTGCAGCAGCTGCTGACGCCCACGAGGAACCGCGCATCGGTGCGACGGGCCGCTAGCGTGGGTGACCGGCGGCCGGGAGCAAACGGACACCTGCACCGCACATCGGAGCAGAAACAGTCCCGCAAGAGCCAGATGACCGAGAGTCTGCTGAAGGCCAAGGAGCGGCTGTACAACGCCACGTCTGAGGTGACAATGACATGAAAATGATTAAAAACGATTGCTGATGAACATGATGCAGGACGACTGACATGATGCAGTTATATGAGCCTAAATTCAAGATAGATATATAATAGAAATATAATAGAATGCTAGTGTCAGAGGGTCAGTTTTTTATAAAAAGAAAAGTAGTTGGAATAGAAATAGAATAGAGAACGCTAGTGTTAGAGGGTCAATTTTTTTTGTTAAAAGAAAACAAGCAAAAAGAATAGAAATAGAATAGAGAACGCTAGTGTTAGAGGGTTGTTTTTTATAAATTAAAAGAAAAGTCGAAAGAATAGAAATATAATAAAGCGCTAGTGTCAGAGGGTCAGATTTTATTATGAAAAGAAAACAAGTCGAAAGAATAGAAATATAATAAAGCGCTAGTGTCAGAGGGTCAATTTTTTTTATAAAAAGAAATCAAGCAAAAAGAATAGAAATAGAATAGAGAGCAAAAGTGTTAGAGGGTAAATTTTTTATAAAAAGAAAAGTCGAAAGAATAGAAATAGAATAGAGCACGCTAGTGTTAGAGGGTCAATTTTTTTTAATAAATTAAAAGAAAAGTTGAAAGAATAGAAATAGAATAGAGAACGCTAGTGTTAAAAAATAAATTAAAAGAAAAGTCGAAAGAATAGAAATATAATAAAACGCTAGTGTCAGAGGGTCAATTTTTTTTATAAAAAGAAATCAAGCAAAAAGAATAGAAATAGAATAGAGAACACTAGTGTCAGAGGGTCAAGTGTAGATTTTAGACACAATATTGTCAATATTGTCTGTATTTGCTAATTTTCACAAATAAAATTAGTTCAAAGCCATAATTCGTTACTGAATGAATTCATGTATTTGAACGAATGGGTTGAATCAATGATTCAGTGACTCGTTCACAAAGACATTTGCTTTGATTCTGAATGAATCAGCCGTTTGAACGAATCGGTTGAATAAGTGACTCAATGACTCACTCATTAAGACTACTGATCGTTTTTAAAGATTCATTTTATATTTCAGTATTTATTAAAAAAAAGAAACCACTAAGACACATTTATCATCATTTATTTGTGCAATGCTTAATCAAAATATTTATTTCTATATCTAATTTTTTGTGATAGCTATTCAGTGCTTTTCTCATCACAATAATGGCTTTAAATGATCTTTTGGGGGGTAATTTATCAGCCCAAATTCATATGTGATTAATTAATTGGCACATCATGTTATTAATTACATTATATTTTATTCATGTGACAGCCCTTTTAATAATAGTGCATAACACTGTGTGTGTGTGTGTGTGTGTGTGTGTGTGTGTGTGTGTGTGTGTGTGTGTGTGTGTGTGTGCAGAGCTCTCTGTCTGTAGGGAGTGACATTGACATGATGGACACCCAGACACTGGCAGTTCCTCTCAGGAAGTCGTGGGATTCTGCACAGGAAGGGGCGGGCATTGAGGTTTGTGACTCTTTATGCACCACAGTAACGTTGATGCAGGCTGTTTTCATGCTGAATGAGAGCAGAATCAGTCTCAGTGTGTGTGTTCATCTGTCTGCGTGTGTGTGTGTGTGTTCATCTGTCTGCGTGTGTGCGCAGGTGCTGATGTCGAGCTGCTCGCTGTGCCGCAGCTGTAATTCTCTGGTGTATGATGAGGAGATCATGGCGGGCTGGTCGTCTGACGACTCCAATCTCAACACCACCTGTCCGTTCTGCTCCGCGCCGTTCGTCCCGCTGCTGAACGCAGAGATCTGTGACCCGGGGCCCGTCTGCAGGTGACGCAGACTACTAGAACTAACACCAAAAAAACAACGTTTGTGTTATTTAAAA
>JANHFF010000801.1:30000-90000 GCA_024542945.1 allo-octoploid hybrid of Carassius auratus x Cyprinus carpio
AAAAAAATTAATCTTTAAAAATTAATGATGTGTATTTTGAGAGTCTTAAAGCATTCACAAAGCTTTGCTCCCTCACTAAAAACTGTATTTTTTAGAATTGTTTTAATGTATCTCTTCTGGGTCAAAACGGACACCAGTGCATTATGAGGGTAAAATTCATCAAGCGCAAATGCAAGTAAAAATTCAACACTGGTGAGTATATGTACTCTGCTCCAGTATTACAGTATTAATAATCAGTCGGTTCCCGTTATTTCCCATCAGGTCGCGTCCCCATGCGCAACTACAGCTGGCGGCATCACAACCATCCCTTCAACCTCAACTTCCTGGAGGAAGTGCTGCGCTGGATCGGCATGAATGAGGTACACAAGGCCATCACGCTCTTCCTGGATACAGTTGCTAAGCAGCCTGGCACTCCGCGGATACAGAGGTGAGGAGTGGTGAGAGCTCAGGTGATGCTCAGGTGAGTCCGAACACGACTCTGACGTGTGTTTGTGTGGGTCTGCAGGAGTCTGTACAGAGAGATGCTCTTCCTCACGGTGGCCGCTATGGGCAAAGATCACGTCGGTGAGTTGCACAGAACCAGCAAACTACAATAAAAGAGCAGAGCCTGTGCATTTTTTATTTTTAAATCTATTTTTATGTCTGTTTTAGTAGGTGTAGTACTCCCAACTTAAAGGGAAAGTTCACCCAAAAATCAACATTTGCTGTTAATTTACTCTCACTCACACCAGCCAACATGTCCCTGTTGAAAACAAACAGCATATGCTGGATAGGTATGTTTTGAAGCATGGTAGCTGGTTTAAAACCCATGTTGCAGGTTAACCACCACTGTCGATTAATGGGTACATAAATCACTCAAGATATGTATATCATTTTTTAAATGTCTCAAAAATGGTCTTAAAGACCAGTTTTTTACGTTTTTGGTATTAACTGGGTTTTTTTACGCAATTCGGTGATGACGTCACGTTGGGGAGAAGTGGAGGAAAGGTATACTCAGCCTAGTATGACGCGCGTTCCAGGCAACCCGTAACCCATGTTTTTCCAACCTTAAACCCGTGAAAGTGCACTGGAACGGCAGTCAAACCCGTGACTTCCCACCCGTGAACTCGTACTAGATCGATGTACTCAGAGTTCCGACGTCACACAGGACGCGAAACAACAATGACAGCCCCTACGGATAATACTGCCTACGGACGCAGTGTCTATGCAAGTGGAACACGTTGAAAAAACGATTTTAGGACAATGTAACGTTGCGATAAAAACTGGGATGAGGAAGAGGTGGCAAGAGCCAACATGTATGATGGCCCGCAGCCCTATAATTTTGAACCAGCCAGACGTAAGAGGGCAAATGAGGAAATGCCAAGAACTGATGGCTGTCAAAGCCAATTAAATGCATGGTCCGAGGAGAATGAGTGGAGAGTTGGTGAAGTGTCCTGGTGAGTTGCTATCATTTAGCAATGCAGCAATGAGCACTGGAGCTAGTCTACGAGCAGCAGTGCACAATAACGACACACACACACACACACACACACACATTATATATATATATATATATATATATATATATATATATATATATATATATATATATATATATATATATATATATATATATATATATCATTGGATAGCGCCGAGTGAAAAATCAACGTTTTCTTTATATCTAGTGGCAGTGATCATGAGGTTAGTTCAGAGAAGTACCGGTAACCTTTTGTCATAGTGTCGTAGTACTGGTAAACTTTGTCTTTGTCATCTAGAAATAGAAGGCATCATGCTAGCTATATGGGCGTTTCTAAGCGTTTATCTCTTTCTCCGGTGAAAATGTTGTTGCAAACGTAGCCGCGTGTCTGTCGCTATGTTTGGCTCGTGCTTTTGTGGAAACTGCATTGGGAAGTGAGTGCGTTTTGGTCGCTGTTAGTCGATATCTATCTATATATCTAGTTTATCTATCTATCTATCTATCTATCTATCTATATCTATGTATTTATGTATTTATCTATAATCTGCGCTATCTGAATACTCTCGTCTACTACTCGTCTCTCTAGTCACTCTCAATGCTCTCAAGGCGGGCTTTGGTAAATTCTCTCCCCAATGTGACGTAATGCAATGCATTGTGGGGGAAAGGAGAATCGTTGCAAACCGCTGTAAGATAGTACCTACTTTTTCGTATTTTATTCCGTTTTGTGATACCCAACAACATATAATACAATGGACAACAGTTTAAATGTTTATTACCAACAAGCAAATTGCACAAATTTGTTGAAAAATTAACCATGCAACACGGCCTTTAAACTGGTTATAAGCTGGTCCTGAGCAACTAGCTATCATGCTTTAAAACATACCTAACCAGCATATGCTGTTTTTTCTTTTCAATACGGGGTAGCAGACTTTTTTCTTCAGTAGAACAGTAAAGAAGGTTTTCAGCTGAAACCGTGGACTTTGGCGATTCATAAAATGCAGGTCAATGGCTACCGGCACTTTGAGAGTCAAAAACGCACATACAGGTGACACAAAATTAATCCCCGTGGGTAATAATGATATATTGAGATCTTATGAATCAAAACAATCGGCCTGTGCAAGAAACTGATCATTATTTACAACATTGTTACTGTAATCCAGAGCCTTAGGCAAACGGGGAAGTCTGATTGTGCTGCCTGATAGGAAGGGTCTAATCTTCCTAATGCTGTATAAGGCAAATCTGCAGGACCGGGTCATTGTAGCACAGTGGTCTGTGAAGCTTAACTGATCATCGATCACAACTCCTAGGTTCATGTTTGTCCTGGAAGGAGTTATGGTTGACAAACCTAGCTGTATAGAGAAGTTATAATGAAGTTCTGGGTTGGCTGAGACCATAAGAAGTTCTGTCTAAGCAAGGTTGAGTTAAAGGTGATGGTCCTTCATTCAGCTAGAAATGTCACTCAGACAGGCTGCAATGCGAGCAGCTGCCGTCGGATCATCTGGTTGGAATGAGAAGTAGAGTTGAGTGTTATCAGCATAGCAGTGATAGGAAAAGCCATGCTTCTGAAGCACAGATTCTAATGTAGATGGAGAAGAGAAGTGGTCCAAGCACTGAGCCTTGAGGAACCCCAGCAGCAAGAAGATGTGACTTAGAAACCTTACCTCCACAATTATATTATTAAAGAATCCAATGATGATGTGAATCGTGGATATTTTACATGTCTGAAGCATATAAAGTGAATAAACTTGTGTTCTTCAGTTTATCTTTTTACATAAACAATGAGAAACCATAAAAACTTTAATTTGGCCCTTTGTTTGAGTGCTGGGTTCATGCGTGTGCAGATCAGCGGCTCATTGGTCTTCGGTCCGAGTCAAACTGTTTCCTCAGTTCAGTGACTGTTGGAGTAACTGGAGCACTGAATCAGTTCATTCATCAGAGAATAAGATATGCTGCTATTTTGAACTATTTCCAGTTGAAAGTGGGTTTTGATCGAGTAACTTGTAGATCTGTGCTGCTCGAGACACGAACTGTTTCAGACACTTCAGTCCGATCCGATGAGCTGGTTCAACTAGTTCATTAAAAAGAACCAGTTCAAAAGAATGATTTGTTTGTGAACCAAACATCACTCCGGACCGTTTGCCTGAGGCTCTGGGTTACAGGTAATAATGTTGTAAATAATGTCTTGCACAGACTGATCGTTTTGCTTCACAAGACCAAAGTATATCCTCAGGAGCCTTCCAAGGAGCGTGATTTCAGCTAAAAATATTCTTTACTATTCTTGGATGGCCTAAGTGTGAGTACATTAACAGCAAATGTTCATTTTTGGGTGAACTTTCCCTTAAGTTGAAGATAATTACAAATTATATTTAAAAAGTAAATTAGTGTTTCCACTGAGTTTGTGTGTGTGTGTCGTTCGCAGCTTCCTTTGACAAGCGTTATAAAGCGGCGTATGTGCGCTTGAGCAGCTCTCTGGGCCGAGAGGAGCTGAGGAGGAAGAGAGTCCAGCCGCCCAGTCCTAAAGCCGTGGACTGCAGACGCTGCTTCCTGCTGCCGCTGGAGTGCTGAACACACTTCACACACACTCATACACACACACACACACACTCCGCTCGTCTCGTCTTGTCTCGTCACGTCATGTCGTGTCTCATCGTCGTCTTCACACTGCTTGAGGAGGAAATGCGAGACAGTCCAAGCACTTCTGCTGGTACGTTCACTGCAGATGCAGCTGTGCATTATGGGAAAGCGTGACCCGTTCACCAAAACTGCTTCTGTATCCCACAATGCCGAGAAAACTGACACCTGCCCACCCCTTCGGACTATTTCATAGGATCTAGTGTGGCGTCTGGATTTACATCGTTTATTTCTGTTCGTTTGATTTCATGGAACTCAAAGATGAAGATCCGGTTGTAAACGCCAGAAGGCATCATGGGAGATAATTCTGCACTGGAGTGTTGCTCTGAGCTTCTTCATGTTAGTGTGAGATGTTTCCCGACCAGCAGATCCATCGTCTCTATTCTGGACAGGAGAGTTCCTCTGAACCGTGTTTGTGTGTGTGAGAGAAAGCAGTGCTGCTGTCGAGCTACAAACACATGTTTTATTCAGTCATTTTAAAGGCTTTCTCCTGGAGAATCATGACCCCCACTCAAACCAGCTGCTTTTAGCTCTGAGATGTTATTCACAAACATCAAACACATTCACCTCAAACTCTCACTCATGTGACGAACAGATCATTTACAGACAGAAATCATTCTGAAATCAATCTCTCATTCAAACCTGTCTTTCTTCAGTGAAACACACACGAAGAGATTCTGAGAAACGTCCCAGTGTTTTCTGTTCATATGATGAAAGTCAGCGGGTCCAGAGTTTTTCATTTCCCAAAATTCTCCAAAATACATTTATTCATTTATCAAATTGTTAATTTTCAAAACATCAGAAGATATGAGGAGGGTGAATGATGGCTAAATTGTCTCATTAAATGCACACATCAGGGTTGAATTTGTAGATTTTATTTTATGCTGTTTTCAGTCCTGTCTGATGATGATTTATTTTTTCTATATGCAGTAGGAGTCCAGGATATAATACAAAACGATGAAGGAACTAGATGCATTCAATCCAGCTGACTTCCTGTACATTTCACAGTACATTTTTAATACCAGCAGAGCTAAAAGTTACAATATTTAATTTACAACAATAATTTGTGATGATACCAATGATAATTTTCCATATTGTTTTGCTATATCTATATCTATATCTATATATATATATATATATATATATATACACACACTTCAAAACACTTTACAGTAAGATTTCATTTGTTAATGCATTAGCTAAAATTAACTGTTAATTAGCAATATATATTTTACAGCATTTATTAATCTTTATGTTGGTTAATAAAAATTCTATTTTTTAAATTTATTTGCATGCTAACAGTGCATTAACTAATATTAATAGACTTTTGATTTTAATAATGTATTAGTAAATGTTCAAATTTGCATTACTTACAGTTAATAAATGCTGTAGAAGTATTTTTCATTGTTCATGTTAACAGATGAAAGCTCACTCTAAAGTGTTGTCAAAACTTGACTTGATTTTCTTTAATCAAACATGTGGTTCTGTTGGTTTGGTGGGGAAGTGTGATCAGCTGTGATTCATCCGCTCTGCTTCTCTGTTGTGTCGGGAAGCGTCTCGTTCTCGTTTGCTCTTCTGATCCGTGTTTCTTGAGTTTATGTATTTGTCTGAGCTTCTCCTCCTGGAGTGAAACTGCTGTGATCTGTTTCAAATCACTGTTACAGAGGAAACGCTCGTGTAGGATTTAAGCCACATTCGTTAGTCTTAATTTTATTGACGGGGAATATGAACTTGCTAGAAGAGTTT
Source organism: allo-octoploid hybrid of Carassius auratus x Cyprinus carpio (assembly GCA_024542945.1). Classification (NCBI taxonomy): domain Eukaryota; kingdom Metazoa; phylum Chordata; class Actinopteri; order Cypriniformes; species allo-octoploid hybrid of Carassius auratus x Cyprinus carpio. The sequence goes on from JANHFF010000801.1 coordinate 35,837, forward strand.
TAGTGGCATTAGAGGAAGTGATGTAAGAGGAAGCTGTAGTTTGTGCTCTCATTCACTGCAGTAACCGCAGCGCAGCCGAGCTTCACTGCAGCATGAACGTCTGCATTTATCCAGAGAACAGAGATTATAAAGCTATATTTAAGTTTTCGTGTGTTTGCTGTGCTAATTTATATTGATGTGACCTTTGACCTTTGTTGTGAATGTTGTTTTGTTTTTTTCTTTTTTAAGAAAACAGTTTTAAGAACCCTCATTCTGTCTGCGTTTCTTCAGATCACTGGTATGTGAGTTTATTATAAATAATTAGCGTGAGACCTTTGATTATATACACACAAATACACACGTGTGTTATAATTGCATGTATAAATTAGAAAGAAAAAAAAATGCATAAAATAAAACAAATTTAAAGAATATAATTAACAGATATACAGAGAGAAAAAATAGCTAGCAACATTAACAAATGTATAAAACAGTTAGAATTATATGAATTGGGAAAACATCAAAAATTGGCAAAAAATCATTGTAATTTCATCCTGTACAACAGTGAAAGTGATGTGACATGTAGCCAAGTATGTAACTCACACACACAAACACACACTGTTTCGACCTCAGGCTCAAAGGAAGCAATGAAACAGAGGACACATGCGAATTACAAATTGATGGCTCAAAATAAAACTTTATTTAAAGATTAAAGTCACATACGAAAAATAAAGAAAGCAACTATGTCTTTAGAAAACATTAGTAATAGCAATGTGTAATGTAAAGTGGAGAGATGTAATGTAATGTAGTGTACGGTAGAGTTGAAGTGAGAAGGCCCCAAAGTACCCCAAAACAAACACAAAACCAAATCCCTCCTCTGGCTCAAACGGAAGCCTCTTGTAAAAGGAGCTTCTGAGTCAAAATAGGTCTTTTCACAATCGAATGACAATGGATGTAATTTTTGGGCTCAACTGCGCTTCCCCAAACAAACAACGGGGTCGTCATACCCCATAAGACAGGGACTCCCACAACGATCCCTGTAACCAAACATCAAAACAATTCAATCAAATGATTTAACTGAGTCAAAACCAAAGACGGCTGAAACGACCCAATTCCGATTTTTTTTGCCCCTATGCGACCTGTATCTGAGCTTTTCATGACAGTCTGAACGACACAGATCCGATCTTTTCAAATGTGACCCAGGCCACTTGGGTATGTGGTCCTGAATCCGATACGTATCCGATCTTTTGAAATGCGACCTCCGTCTGAACGGCCAGGCCACATGTATCCGACCCGTACGTCATTGATACGCTACAAACGTCATAATTCTGCGTTGAAGTAGGCGGGAACGAGACGATAAACAACAACCATGGCGGACGATGCTGCTGAGACCAGTCAATGGAAGGGAAGTGAGGTCACAGATTTAATTAATATTTGGGGTGACAGCTCTATTCAGGCCAAACTCGAGGGCTCTTATCGGAACCGGGCGGTTTACGAAAACATTTCCAGCGAAATGGCAGAGCGTGGTTACAGACGATCCTGGCTCCGTTGGGAAAATAACTTTAATATTGCAAAAAGAGCTCTGCTGTTGACTACACTGTTGTTGACATCCATGTTTAACGTTAGCTACTTCCACAAACAACGAGTGACGTCGTTGACCGTTGAGTACTCTTCTGCGCATGCGGGTCACTTCTGGGTCATTTCACGTTCACACAGGAGATCACAAAAGGTCGCATTTAATTGGAAATGTGAACGGCCTTGCAAAAAATCGGAATTGAGCATTAAGCCCTGCAGTGTGAACGTAGCCAAAATCACCAAAGGAAGAAAACATCCAAATTAACCCAAAAACCTAGCTACATTATGCATCCAGAGTGTGAGACAGTGCATCAGCTACCACATTTTCCGAACCTCCAAATATGTTGGATGTCCAGGCACAAAGACTGTAGAAACAGGGACCACTGAATCAACCGCTAGTTCAGACACTGCAAAAAATTCAAGAAAGTCAATGGATTATGATCTGTATACGTAGATCACAATAGGGGCACTTGAATTTAGATACACAGCAAAATGCTGTAGTGCTCAAATAAGGGCCAGCGCTTCCTTTTCAACCACAGAATAGTGACGCTGATATGAATTAATTTTTTTTTTTTTTTTTTTTTTTTAAAGAAGCTGACTGGTTGATCTATTCCACCCAAATTTATCTAGTCTTGTGTATACTACATATAGCTAAAGCTCCAAATTCAACTCCTTGTTTCAAATATGGTAGAACCATCACTTCTACCACTAAAGACTGCTTTGTAAACAATCTTAAAGAAGATTAAGGAAAACAGTTTGACACCGTGGTGTAACGAGCACACTTGTGCCTTAATGAGAGCAGCCTGGAGAATGGAGCGCAGCTGGAAGAAAATGCTTGTGGTTTGACTGAGGTAGAAGGTGTGCTAAAATAAATCTGAATGTCATCAGTATAACAGTGAAAGTTAAACCCATAGCGTTAGATTATTTGTCCTATTGGTAGCATATAAATTGTAAAAAGAAGAGGCCCCAGTACAGAACCTTGAGGTTCACCGGAACTGATGCATTTGGTAAATGATTTGTATTTCTGATATATGACAAATTGTTGCCTCCCTGTTAAATAGGAGGAAACCCATTCAAAGGCTGTGCCCGTAATTTCAGTTGCTGAAAGCCATGAGAGGAGTATCTCATGACAAATAGTGTCAAATGCTGAGCTGAGGTCTAACAGAAGGAGAATGCTAAGAGCACCAGAATAAAAGGCTAAGAGAAGATCGTTAAGAACCTTAACCAGGGCTTTTTCAGTTCTGCTATACCTACTTAGGGAAGAAGGATCAAGACGGTAGATGCTACCGTTCCAGATGATAGTGACATTAATGAAATGAGTGATGGGTAGTGACAAAGCAGTCAAGCAATTCTTCAGTAAAGAGGTAGGTGCAGGGTCAAGAAGACTAGTAGAGGAATTACACAGCCTGATTATCTCATCAACCACTGTGAGGACAACAGAGTCAAAACTAGAGAAGCTGTGAGCACGGCATGAAGACAGAGGGTCAGTAGTGGAAACAGAAGTAGGGTGTCAACAGGTATGAGATGTTTTACTTTGAAAGAAGTTCAAGAAAGCATCATACATTTGATCAAAACACTCTGGAGACTGTACGAGAGGATGAGTTATTTTTTAATCATAGTATATAATGTTCTAGGCCTGTTTTTGGGCTTATTAATGAAAGTAGAGAAGTAAGATGATAGAGCTGCATTAAGAGCATTTCTGTACTGCTTAATGTGATTAGTATATGCCAAGGAGTGAACAATAAGGCCAGTTTTCTTACTAGCTGGTGGCCCTGGGTTTTCATTGCCCTAAGCTCAGTGCTGAACCAAGGAGAAGTCTGCAAGGATGGGACATGTCTGGATTTTAAGGGAGCAAAATGATTCAAAATAGTAGAAATACTTTCATCATAGACATTAAGAATGTTTTCAGCACTGGAAAGACAGCAGCAGACAGAGAGGGGGCAATCACTGAGTGCAGCAGAAAAGGACAGAGGATCAACCAACTTCCATGCATAATAATAAATCAAGGATTTCAGAACAGCCTTTGGAATGTAAAAAAAAAAGAAAATTTGATCAGTTTATGATCTGATATATCAATGTCAGATCCTTTTAAGGCAGCAATGTTGATACCAGTAAAGCATACCAAATCCAGTGTATGACTATGTACATGAGTTGGAAAATCAATATGTTGCTGCAGATTAAAACAGTCCATGAACTCACGAGCATGAACAATATCAGTATCAACATGAATATTGAAATCTCCTAGCAATAATATAGCTGTAGATTGGGCAGAAGCAATTATCAGCAAATTCACACAAATCTGATAGAGACGCCATGTTAATTTTAGGAGGACAGTAGACCAGTATTATAAGCAGAGGAGAGTCACTAGTGATTTTAAATGCCAAATATTCCAGCGATGTCACCTCATGGCAAGCAGACAGCTCATTTTGAAACCAGGAGGAGAAAGCAAATTAAGTTCAACAAAGTCATTAGATGCATGCCAGGTTTCTGTGAGCATCACCAAATCACAGTTATTGTCGGTAATGATGAATAGCAAAGTTCCATTTTAATGGAAAAGTGCGTGTTTAGCAAAAAAAAAAAAAAACACAGGGCCATTGGTCTCACAGCCCAACAGGGTTTATTTGAGAAAACTTTGATAATAGATCCAGTCTGGAGATCGATAAGTGAAGATGGAAATGTTCACAAAAAAAAAAAAAGTAGATGAACCAAGTGACTTCACAACAAAAATAGATGAAGAGAAGCGGCTGCCAATATGTGCAGTGCGTAATCTCAATGGACACGGAAAACGACGCACTCCAAGCTACTTGTTACGGAGTAAACAGATGAAGCATGCGGATCCATGTGCAAAGCTTTTATTTACAGGCATAGTCACAAAACAGGCGAGGGTCAGACAATGGCGAACAGATATATAGAGGGTAAGGCAAGAGAGTGATCCAAACAGGCATGGTCGATCAATGGCAAACAATATCCAAAAGGGCAAGGCAAAGAGAGATAAACCAGGTACACAGGCAGGAAACAGGTAATCACAAGACTAGACTAAGAACTAAGGCTGAAAACTGAACTGGCTCCGTAATGTAGCTATGGCTATGAGAGTGATAAATGCTAAAACAATACTCTGCGACTTAAGCAGGATCTGAGTGTGTGTTATATAGTGGGTGTAATCGCTTTCAGGTGAGCAGGAGATGACAGCTGTGTGCAATCGGTGTAATGGATGATGGGAAATGTAGTCCAGGGTGTAGTGTAACAGTTAGTGTGGTGCAAGAGTCCATATGGCGGATGAGTGACCTCTGGTGGCGATCGGACGGAAGTCCATGGACAGGATTCATGACACTACTAAAAGATGTGCTTCCAGAAGTCATAGATCCACTTCTGAATATTATTAATTTGTCAATGTCATTAGGATATGTCCCCAAAACCTTCAAATTGGCTGTTATTAAGCCACTCATTAAAAAACACACAACTTAATCCTAGAGAATTATTTCCATTCTATTAGTGGAATTCAAGTTTTCAAGTTTTTTATTTGTCATATGTACAAGTGTCAGTGACAGAATGTACATTAAAATGCTTTTTGTAAGGCTTAGGCAATCTACAGCAATATAAGAATAACAGAAATAAATAATAAAGGGGCAAGCAAGACAATAATTTAAGTAACAGAAATGTAGAATAACGATTACAACAGATTTACTGTACAATGAAATACAACACAATAACAATAAAAGTAAAAATAAAAAGTGCACAGGTGCAAGGTTGAGTTGGAGACTTTGTTTTGGGGTATGTAATGTAGTTATGCAAAGTTTGCAAGATTCTAAAAGACATGGTGTTTTTATAGTCTTTGATATGATATGAAGGGGTATAATAGTGCAATTTTAGAGACAATTTATAGTTTATTAAGGGTTCTGATAACCTGCAGGAAGATGCTGTTTTTCAGCCTGCTGGTTCTAGACTGAATGCTCCAGTATCACCAGCCTGATGGCAGTTTGATAAACAGACTGTGTGCTGGGTGACTAGGGTCAGTTGTGATTTTTCCAAACCTTCCTCAGACATCGCAGATGAAAGATGTCCTGTAGGGATGGAAATTTGTTGCCGATGATGACTTCAGCTGTTTTCACAACTCTCTGAAGGGCCTTGCGGTCGAGGAGTGAGCAGCTGCCATACCATACAGTAAGTAACCAGCACGATGCTCTCAATGGTACATCTGTAGAAGTTTGTAAGGATATTGGGAGGGAGACCAAAGCTTTTGAGCTTCCGTAGCAAGTAGAGCCGCCGGCGTGCAGAGTTAACTACTGATGTAGTGTGCAGAGACCAGGATAGGTCATCGGAGAGTTACACACAAAGAAACTTGATGCTCTTAACTCTTTCTACTGCAGATCTGTTGATGTATAAGGGGTCATGGCTGACCTCCTGTGTCCTCCTGTAGTCCATGATCATCTCTTTGGTTTTGCTGATGTAGAGGCAGAGGTTGTTGTCATTGGACCACTGTGATAGTGCTCTCACCTCATTTCTGTAGGCAGTCTCATCTCCATTTGTGATGAGACCCAGGATTGATGTGTCGTCAGCAAATTTAAAGATGATATTGGAATTGTGTTTGGCAGTACAGTCGTGTGTGAACAGAGAGTAAAGAAGGGGGCTGAGAACGCAGCCCTGTGGGGCTCCCGTGCTCAGGGTCAGTGTGGATGAGAAATGGTTACCAATTCTCACCACTTGGGGTCTGCAAGTCAGAAAGTCCATTATCCAGTTGCTGAGATGAGAGTTCAGTCCTAAATCTCTGAGCTTTGTAAGTTTTGATGGGATGATGGTGTTAAACACAGAGCTGTAATCAATAAACAGCATCTGCACAGTGTTTTTCTTGTCCAAGTGTGTAAGGGCATTGTGAACGGTTATCCGCAGGAGCATTTTGCAGGCCAAAACACATGACTTGATAGTAAAATAACCCTGACGGAATAACAAAAGAGGATATTTCTTGCGCTCGCTTGGTAAGAGGCACTAGCCAATAGCCAAGTCAAACTTGCTGATGAAATTGGCATACCCGGCCTGGTCTACGCAATCTTCGATGTGAGGCAAAGGAACACAATATGGTTTAGTTGAACTATTCACTTTGCGAAAATCAGTACTAAATCGAACTCTACCATCTTTCCCACTAAAAGGCATGGGGAGGCGAATCTCCCACAGAATTCATTTCAGTTTCATAATAGGGTTTTAATATATTTACATAAGAATGTTTAACAGACTTTCTTTGTGATGGCATCATAACTTGTCACTCAATTTATGTTGTACTACAAAAGGACCATCAAATTTAGCCTTGAAAGGAGAAAATATAACAGGCCGTAAAACAAGCACTTGATCGCCTGGTTTAAAAACACTCAAACGTATGGTCATATAATCACATCACATTTTGCTGATGTTTCTAAAGATTTTAAGACTCTTCACAGTCTCTCTCCAGCTGCACACAGTATGTGCGAAGGATTGACTTTAACAACTGATGGAATCACTCCAAAGCACCTTGGCTTTGAGCATGATACGTGGTTGACTGATTATGCTTAATGCACAGCTGTTTCAACACTTGATCACCTTGATCGTTTGAACCTTACATTTACATTTACATTTAATCATTTAGCAGACGCTTTTATCCAAAGCGACTTACAAATGAGAACAGTAGAAACAATCAGATCAACGAGAGAACAACAATGGTATACAAGTGCTATGTCAGTTAGTCTAGTACAGAACACGTAGCCAGGGTTTTTTTTTTTTTTTTTTTTTTTTTGAATATGATAGACAAGAAAAAGAAAAAGGTAAGTACTAGTATTAGTTGGTTAAGTGCAGGCGAAAAAGATGAGTCTTTAGATGTTTTTTGAAAATGAGTAAAGACTCATGTTTGAATTGAGATCGGGAGGTCATTCCACCAGCTGGGAGCAGTCCAGGAAAAAGTCCGTGAGAGTGATTTTGAACCTCTTTGGGATGGCACCACAAGGCGTCGTTCACGTGCAGAGCTCAAACTTCTGGAGGGTGCATAAGTTGAACTAGTGAGTTTAGGTAAGTTGGCGCCGTGCCAGTGGTCGTTTTGTAGGCAAGCATCAGTACCTTGAATTTGATGCGAGCAGCTACTGGTAGCCAGTGTAATCTGATGAGGAGAGGAGTAACATGAGCTGTTTTTGGCTCATTGAAGACAACCCTCGCTGCTGCATTCTGGATCAGTTGTAGAGGCTTGATAGTACATGCAGGAAGGCCCGCCAGGAGAGCATTGCAATAGTCCAGTCTGGAGAGAACAAGAGCTTGGACAAGAAGTTGGGTGGCTTGCTCTGACAGGAAGGGTCTAATCTTCCTAATGTTGTATAAGGCAAATCTGCAGGACCGGGTCGTTGTAGCAATATGGTCGGTGAAGCTTAACTGATCATCCATCACAACTCCTAGGTTTCTGGCTGTCCTGGAAGGAGTTATGGTTGACGAACCCAGCTGTATAGAGAAGTTGTAATGAAACGATGGGTTAGCTGGAACCACCAGCAGTTCAGTCTTAGTAAGGTTGAGCTGAAGGTGATGGTCATTCATCCAGCTAGAAATGTCACTCAGACAGGCTGAAATGCGAGCAACTACCGTCGGGTCATCTGGTTGGAATGAGAAGTAGAGTTGAGTGTCATCAGCGTAGCAGTGATAGGAAAAGCCATGCTTCTGAATGACAGATCCTAATGACGTCATGTAGATGGAGAAGAGAAGCGGTCCAAGTACTGAGCCTTGAGGAACCCCAGTAGCAAGTTGTTGTGACTTAGAAACTTCACCCCTCCAAGACACCATGAAGGATCTATCAGAAAGGTAGGAGTTAAGCCACTGGAGTGCGGTTCCAGAGATGCCCATCTTTCTGAGGGTGGACAGGAGAATCTGGTGATTAATGGTGTCAAAAGCAGCAGACAGGTCCAGCAAAATGAGTACTGAGGATTTTGAAGCTGCTCTTGCCAGTCGCAGGGCTTCAGTAACCGAGAGCAGGGCAGTCTCAGTTGAGTGGCCGCTTTTGAAGCCAGATTGATTGCTGTCCAGGAGGTTGTTCTGTACAAGAAACATAGAGAGCTGGTTGAACACAGCTCGTTCAAGTGTCTTTGCAATGAATGGAAGAAGGGATACCGGTCTGTAGTTTTCTAGAAGTGCTGGATTTAGAGATGGTTTCTTCAGCAGTGGGCTTACCCGAGCCTGCTTAAATGCTGAGGGAAATGTTCCAGAGTGAAGAGAGGAGTTGATAATGTGAGTAAGTGAAGGTATGACTGAAGAAGAAATCGCTTGAAGGAGGTGAGTGGGGATCGGATCCAGTGGGCAAGTCGTAGGATGACTGGACAGGATAAGTTTGGAAACGTCCGTCTCTGAGAGTGGAGAGAAGGAGGAGAAAGAGTGAGCATTAGTCGTTGTGAAGTTATCCTCAGTCTGCGGTGTGGAGAATTGGTCACTGATGGTTCTTGTCTTATTTGTGAAGAAAACTGCAAAGTCGTCAGCTGTAAGAGTCGATGGAGGAGGAGGTGGAGGCGGATTAAGAAGAGAAGAGAAGGTTTTGAAGAGTGTCCGAGCGTCACAACAGTTGTTAATTTTGTCGTGGTAATATGAGGTTTTAGCAGTGAAGACGTTTGCAGAGAAGGACAAGAGGAGAGACTGAACCACGAACCACGTTATCCACTTCACGAACCACGTTATCCACTTCAACTGGAGAAATAACACTCTGGAACAGTTCATCCAAAGAGGAGTCACTGCATTGTCCCTTTCCCAATTCCTCTGCAGAGGAAAAACGTATTTCAAGATGAACTAATCTACTGCGCCAATGTCCCTTAAAATCTTAATTGGGACCTCTTCTTTTTCTCCAACAAGAGACACAAGATCTTCTGTAACACAAGGGGCGTAAGAAGAAAAAAAAGTGAACATCAGTTTTTTTTTTTTTTCAACAGTTTTATTTTCCACAACCTGGACTGGGGCCATAAGAACTGTATGAACAGTCATTACAGTAAATACATGTTTTATTTGGGTCAAACTTCCCTTTGAAAACATGATTGCCTTAAGACAGAGACTTTGCAGGTGTAGCACACTTTGCTTCCCGAGCATGCCAATCAGGAAAAACAGTTTTGTGAGATATTCTTTATAAAAGTTAAGACTCATCCACACCCTCCTGAAATGCCTTGTTTAAACACACCCCACATCTACGTCACGATGTGGGAAGATTTGCATAATGCCCCCCAAATGTTCACACAAAGAAAGAAGGCATAACCTTTGATTCTTGCTTTTGCCGCCAGCGCCATGTCGTGGAGACGCTGTTTCATTGTGAAAGGGAAACTACTTTGTTTGGCCTTCCGAAAGAGGACACGACATGGAAATCTGTGGTTAAGTTGTATTTACAGCACTGTCCCAGAACAGTACAACCCAAATATTCAGATTTGTGCAGCACATTTTATGGAGGACTGTTTCTTGATCCTGGGAGAGAAGACTACAATGCTGGCTATTCTGACTCACAGTCTGTAAGTGTTTACATATGTAAAGGATTTCCCACTGATGATTCAAATGTGAGTTTTGAGCAACGGTTCTCAATTCCAGTCCTCACGCCCCCTTCTCTGCACATTTTGTATGTTTCTCTTATGGCTTCAAACATTTGTTCTATTCGAACGCATATGCCCAGCGAAGTGGACATCACAGGATATTCCGCCATGATTCCAGTTTGAAGCGAATGTATATGTTCCATTCAAAGTGCACTGACGTGTGCGAGACGTGAATTTAAATCATATTTATTTACAGAGGTATATGATGTCACATTTGTCCGTGTGTGAAGACGTTGCGCAGTGCAAATCCGTGAATGAATGTTCTGAAGTGAGGTAAACTTCAACAGATTTCCCCTATATTATTAGTAATAATATAAAAGATTGATGTGTCACTACATTAAAAACTAAATCAACACAAGCAAAGGTTGAGAAAAGCACAGAAACACATGATCACTCAGTAGGACTCACACACACTGATCTTACGATCTATATGAGGATTTATTACACACATTTATTCTGACATGTTGTTACACTGACAGAAGTTCAGCTGCAGTATTAATGTCATGAAGAGAAAAGAAGAGACTCTATAACATCTCACTGTTACTTATTTATCATGCAGCTCAAAGCATTATGGGTAGAATCTCTCATCAGTCTATTCTGAATCATCAACACAGTTTCACTGATGCTCTTTTATAAAACCCAAACCCAGGATAGAGCGGCTGAGTGAATGTGGTCTGGACTGTGTGGATGAGGCTCATTGTGTCAGAGACACTGTAGAAGGACAGAGTTCCTGCACTGTGATCCACAAACACTCCTATTCTACTGCTGATGGACTCTACAGGGAGAGCAGTCTTTATGTTACTGTGTCTGAATGAGTAACTGGAGGGAGTGCAGATCAAACTCCAGGACTGATCATTACATCCAAACAAACACTCATAACCCCGTCCCTTCCTGCTGATGCTCTTATATGACACTGATATACACACACCAATATCTCCACTCCACTCCAGCTCCCAGTAACAGCGTCCACACACACTCTCTCTACACAACACCTGACGATAATGATCAAATCTGTCTGGATGATCAGGATACGACTGGACAGTTTTAGTACCAGTAATCACTCTGTTGCTCTCAGACAGACGGAGGTGTTTATTCACTGTGTTCAGATCCAGAGTGAGCTGATGGGAATCTGATAGAGATAAAACACATCAGAATCAGGAATTATGAATCTGTTTGATCTTTTCATGTAGCTGAACTCTTCATGTTCAGTGTATCATCAGTGTCTCAGTACAGATGACCAGATATCTGTGCAAATCATCATTTACATCAATTAAGAAACTCTTCTTTCAACTTCAACAGGAAGAACATGAACACACTCAGTGAGTTTTCTGCTGGTTTTCTTACTGACTTACATTTTAGGAAGCCGTTCTTGGTTCTGGGATCAATGTTGGTGAGTGTGACTGTGGAAATCAACAGACATGAACAGTGTGATTCTCATGATCCTGTATCCATTCCTAAGACATTTCTAATATGATGTTCTCCATGATATGAGATGATGATGGACTGGTTTCTGAGAACAGATGAATCTCCAGGACTTTACCTCTGTCTGAGATCTTCTTGAGCTCCTCTTTGCAGAAATCCTCCAGTTTGTCTCTCAGCTGATGGACAGATTCTCTCAGAGCATCAGAAGAGACGAGAGAACTGAAGAGATCATCATTTACGTCTGTAGATTCAGGAGGTGCTGAGAGAGACTGGAAACTCTACAGAAAACACAAATCAAAACTCATCAGCTCCACACTTCACCCAATAACCTGCAGGAACATCAGATTTGTGAGGCTCTTGTTGACTCGACTGATCTTTAGTAACTCACCTCAATCCAACACTTTCACAGCATCGGCTTCATTCTCCTCATATTCATTATCTCATATTAGAGCTACAGATTGTGGTGTTTAACACTTACACTAAAGTCGTGGTCAAAAGTTTTGGCAGTGACATAAATTTGTGTTTTGCAAAGTTTGCTTTTTCAGTATTTGTAGATTATTTTTCCATGTTTCTATGATATACTGAAAAACAATGATAAGCATATCATAAGTTTTAAAGGCTTTTATTGGCAAAAAAATATACAGTATAATGGGTCATGACTTCTGCAATTTGCTCTGGCATGCTGGATATTAGCTTCTGGGCCAAATCCTGACTGATGGCGATAAATTCTTGCCTTATTAGTTCCTGGAGTTGATCAAAATTTGTGGGCTTCTGCTTGTCCACTCACCTTTTGAAGGTCTGACCTCAGGTTCTCTATGGGATTGAGATCCGGGGAGTTGCCTAGACACGCGGACCCAAAATTTCAATGTAATGATCTTTGAGCCACTTTTTTTTTTTATCACTCTTGTTTTGTGACATGGTGCTCCATCATGCTGGAAAATGCATAGATCACCAAATTGCTCATCGATCGTTGGAAGTCGCTCTTACAGGAAGTTTTGATACCATTCTTAATTCATGGCAGTGTTTTTGGGCATAATTATGAGAGAGCCCACTCCCTTGGTATCACGTAATGGCTACCGAGGTGAAACAAGGAGACTCAAAACAGTCTGTATTTCCACTTCGGGGAAATACAGGACAGGCAGACACTTAAATACTGGGAACGTAATCAGGGAGAAACAGAAACAGGTGTGGAGTTAATCAACAAAAACCATGGCAACAAACTAGGCAGGAGAACGGAAACACAGAAAACTAAACCAAAACAGATCATACATGTGACACTTGGTTGAAAAGTAACCCCACACATGGATGGTCTCAGGATGCTTCACTGTTGGCATGCCACAGGACTCATAGTAGCGTTCACCTTTTCTTCTCCGAACAATTGATTTTCCAGATGTCCCAAACAGTCGGAAGGGAGCTTTAGAGAAAATAATTTTGCACCAGTCTTCTGCTGTCCAATCCTTGTACTTCCTTCAGAATTTCAGTCTGTCCTTGACTTTTTTCTTGGAGAGAAGTGGCTTCTTTGCTGCCCTTTTTGACACCAGGCCATTATCCAAAATTCTTCGCCTCACTGTCCGTGCAGATGTTCTCACGCCAACCTGCTGCCATTCCTGAGCAAGCTCAGTCCTGACGCTTGCTGGACACTCTGGGACATCCTGAGGACTTCTTTACTGCAGTCGAACCTCTCTCCTTGAAGTTCTTGATGATCCGGTAAATTGTCCTATCAAATGCAATATTCTTTGTAGGAATTTTCTTGCATGTGTTCTTGCAATTAATGTTGGCTGAATTAATGTCATTTTGTGTCAGGATCGAAAAAACTGACATTTGTTTTTTTGTGAAAAGTTAATTTTTTGGCCAATGAAGCTTTTAGCAATTATTTAAAATGCATCTGATCACTCTACACAATAATCTAGAAACAATGTGAATGACCACCACAACAGCTTAAGCAGCAAACTTTGCAAAACACAAACTTTATGTCATTGCCAGAACTTTTGGCCATAACTTTCTAGGAAATAGTTTGGATGATTAAAAAAATCTGCTAAGAACATAAATGTTCATCTAACAGCTCAAGCACATCACTGGAGTCTCATTGTAGGGTTACTGTAGATTTGGTCAGGAAAAGCAGCTCAAAGTGTACGATTAGATTGACCATTATTTATAACTTTAGAGCGATCAGAGACACTGAAACTTCACAAGGACCCTTAAGACACAGTCAGGTTTGATTTGGTTTCAATATACTGAAGCATTGCTAATAAACAGCCTCACTTCATGTTTGGGGTCTTTATGGCCAAATTCATCCATGTGTTACAGGCCAGTAAGGATCAGTTTTATCAGGTTTGAGAATCATCTGATCCAATTCTGATGAATGTTACTCAGAATCGGTACTATCGAGTTCACTGTGATGTAATAAATCAGAAGGAGAAATTAAGTAAAAAGTTTAGATGTAAGTGAATTTTTGAACTGTTAAGTGAAAATTGAAAGTGACGTGTGGCCAAGTATGGTGACCAATACTCGGAATTAGTGCTCTGTATTTATCCCATCCAAGGTGCACACACACAGCAGTGAACACATACACAGTTGTGGGCAGCCATTTATTGCTGCGGCACCTGGGGAGCAGTTGGGGGTTTGGTGCCTTGCTCAAGGGCACCTCATTCGTGGTATTGAAGGTGGAGAGAGTGCTGTACATTCAATCCCCACCAACAATCCCTGCTGGTATAGAGACTCTAACCCACAACCTTTGGGTTAAGAGTCCGACTCTCTAACCATTAGGCCATGACTTCCCCTGTTGGTGGCGCTAGTGGTGTTTGACAGCTAAATATATCTTCAAGAATAAAAAGCTCAGAGAAATGATTCCTAAGAGATTTCCAGAGCTGAAAGCCATTTGTAAGAGGTGTCTCTTTCAAAAGAAGATGATCAGGTGAGAGTCTGACTGATGATTATGTTATAACACACTCATGAAATGTTTCTCTGTGAGTCTCTGTCACAGCAGGATCTGCTCAAGTCCACTCTGACCCTGTTCTTCTAGATCTGTGTTACCTGCAGGAACTGGATGTGATCCTGTGTGTGTGAAAGCTGCTCCAGCTCAGCGTCTCTCCTCCTCAGATCATTGATCTCCTGCTCCAGTCGCTCCAGTTGTTCTTCAGCTCGACTCACTGCAGCCTTTTCCTGATCTCTGTTCAGTCGTATCAGCTCAGAGCAGCTTCTCTCAATGGGGCGGATGAGCTCAGTACAAATCCTCTCACTGTCCTCCACTGCTGTCTGTGCAGAGTGCTGTTAGGACACACAGTGATTCAGCTTCAGTGAGTCTGAACTGAGAAGGAGACAAACTTTTCTTCTTCTCCAGACTCACCTTATGAGACTCCACAGTCTCTCTCAGCTGCTGGAGATCTTTGTCTCTCTGCTGGATTCTCTGCTGGAGCGTCTTCTGCGTCTCCTTCAGCTGCTTCTGCAAGACAAACAGATGATAGTGAATCTCACGGAAAACTACTGGCACTAAATTATCATGTAAATAGATGAATCCAGTAAACATAGGACTGATAACTAATGGCTGAAGGTTAAAACTCCAAAAGTGATCATCAGTAACAAGCATCGTACATGAATCATGATGAAGATTAAGATTTCCGGTGTATTTTCAGCCAATTATGAAACTGATGTTCATTTCTGCTGCCGTGTGAATGCTGTAAGCTGTTCATATAGTGCATATTAAATTGTCATATGAAACGAGTGTCAGCAATATTTTATCAGTGTCGAGTTTTAAATACCTGTTTCTCTGTCCTCTGTTCTGCAGCTGATACAACATCATGGTTTTTATGTTCAATAATCGTACACAGCATACATATATATTTCTGGTCAGTGCAACAGAAAACCTCAAGGAGCTTCTCATGTTTCTGGCAGATCATCTCCTGCAGTCGTCCAGTGGCTTCAGTCAATTTGTGTCTCTTTCCTCTAAACCAACTCTCATGTTGTTCAAGGTGATTCTGACAGTAAGAGTTCAGACACACCAGACAGGACTTGGCGGCTTTGTATTTTCTTCCAGTACAGACATCACACTGCACATCTCCAGCTACAGCATAACAGTCATCAGGACGTTTCCTCTTCTTCAGTTTCTCCATCACTTCAGCCAGCATGGTGTTTCTAGCTAAAGCAGGTCTTGGACTGAAGGCCTGTCTGCACTGAGGGCAACTGTAGACTCTCATTTGATCCTCCTGATCCCAGCGGGCTGTAATACAGTTCTCACAGTAACTGTGTCCACACTGGATGGTCACTGGATCCTTCAGGAGATCCAGACACACTGGACACGTGAACTCATCCTGAAAATATCTGGCTTCAGCCATTTTACTTCATGAATACAGACACGAACACACAAGAGCTCAACTACACTTTCACTTTCTCTTTTCTTGAACTGATTCCTGTTTCCTGGTTCTGTGTTTGAGTGACGTGTGTAAAACAGTCTGCAAGTCTGTAAACTTGTGTTGGAGTTTTCTTTTGAGACACTTGGCTCTTATTAAAGTAAACAGTGAAAGGGATAGTGACGTATAAGCCAAGTATGATAACCCTTCCATGTAATTTGTCCTCTGAATTCAACCCATCCAAGTGCACACAGAGAGCAGTGAGTAGTGAACACACACACACACACACACACACACACACACACACACACACTGTTACGATCACCAGCTGGAGTTCCCATGAACTCTGCTAGAGGGCACTCCATCCCTCACCTTTGACACTCAACTCCCAAGCCTGCCGGTCGCTAGTCTCTCTAGTTTACCGGTCACAGCGCTGTCTGTGTTAGAAATAGACGCTGTGCTCTCTGTCCTGCCTGTGATGGCTATGGCCATTCTATGCATTTGGGCTGCACACACTGCCGTAGCTCCCAGAGAGGTGGCAGCTTCTGCTGCATAACCTTCTGAGGCGGTGGAGCCCGCTATGGTCCCTGAGTCTGTTCACAAGCCTGCTCCAGTCCCTGAGTCTTCTCACAAGCCCGCTCCAGTCCTTGAGTCTGCTCACGGGCCTGCTCCAGTCCCTAAATCCATTCCAGGGCTTGCTCCACTCCCCAAGTCTGATCCATTTCCCCCCCAAGGTGGCAACTTCCATTGCAGATCCTCCTATTCCCCAAAGCTCTCTGTGTTTCTTGTCACCTCTGTTCGACCACGGACATTATCTTTAAACTCTCCCTGTTTCCTGATGCCTCTATTTTGGCAGCGAGTGCTGTTTCTGAGCTCTCTTTGTCTGTTGAAGCTCCTGTTGCTACTGCTCCTCCCGAGGTGGTGGCTCCTGTTTGTTGTTATTGGGCATTTTCCCTCCCCGAGCTTCAAGATTATAATCTCAATAGCGTGCTCGGCATGTGGG
The DNA here is from genome assembly GCA_024542945.1 of allo-octoploid hybrid of Carassius auratus x Cyprinus carpio. Lineage (NCBI taxonomy): Eukaryota > Metazoa > Chordata > Actinopteri > Cypriniformes > allo-octoploid hybrid of Carassius auratus x Cyprinus carpio. The sequence goes on from JANHFF010000801.1 coordinate 52,717, forward strand.
CATGGAAAGACGTGAAAGATTGGATATTGCGTTGTTTTCATATGGATTACTTTATCACAGAATATTTGTTTTTGGTATCACTTGCTCAGTTTAAAAGTAGACATGTCAAGCTTTCTATAGATATATCTCTCATGTCTCTGTGTTGAGTATTCACTGAGTTACAGTTCATTTTAATGACGCATTTCTAAATGAAGATCACAGCAGACCAAGGCTGCAGACAGCGCACCCTGTTTGTTTTCTTTATTTTAAAAATGCACAAAGTTTTGTTGTTATCATGTGTGTAAACAAATAAAAGTAGACCCTTTACAGATTTGATTGATGTATTGCTCTTATCTGTACGATCAAAACTAAAAGTGTAATTTAAGTTCTTTTCGGGGTTATCAGGAGAAAATGCCTCAAAACCCATATTTGCATTAGTCGGCCCCAGAGGGTTAATAAACAAACTCCAGCTGGTCCAAAACGCAGCAGCTAGAGTTCTTACTAGAACCAGTAAGTATGACCATATTAGCCCAGTTCTGTCAACACTGCACTGGCTACCTATCAAACATCGTATGGATTTTAAAGTCTTGCTTATTACTTATAAAGCCCAGAATGGTTTAGCACCTCAGTATTTGAACAAGCTCTTGTTACAGTAGTCCTCCACGTCCGCTGCGTTCTCAAAACTCTGGCAATTTGATAATACCTAGAATATCAAAATCTACTGCAGGCGGCAGATCCTTTTCCTATTTAGCACCCAAACTCTGGAATAACCAAACACATTAACACATTTTTAATATTCAAATCTGTTAAAGGATTTTTAGGCTGCATTAATTAGGTCAACTGGAACCGGGAACACTTCCCATAACACCAGATGTACTTGCTACATCGTTAGAAGAATGGTATCTACGCTAATATTTGTCTGTTTCTCTCTTATTCTGAGGTCACCGTAGACCCCTAATCCAGTCTGTATCCAGATCAGGTGGTCACTGCAGTCACCCGGGTCTAGTACGTATCCAGCCTAGATGGTGGATCAGCACCTAGAGATGACCTCTACAGCCCCAAAAGTCAGCGGAGACCAGGACAACTAGATAAGCCCCAGATGCCCTGTAAAGACCTTGTCTCAGACAACCACCGGGACAAGACCACAGGAACCAGTTGAGTCCTCTGCACAATGTGACTGCTGCAGAATTGGACCCCCGAATGAGCCTGGTTTCTCCCAAGGTATTTTCTCCATTCTGTCACAGATGGAGTTTTGGTTCCTTGCTGCTGTCGCCTCTGGCTTGCTTAGTTGGGCACACTTCATTTCCAGTGATATTGTTGACTTGATTGCACAGATACTATTTAAACTGAACTGAGCTGGAGGATGACATCATTGAATTCAATGATGAACTGCCTTTAACTGAAATATTTGTGTTTACTGTTGTCATTTTGCATTATTGACACACTATTTTCCTAATTAATGGTGTACAGTTGCTTTGACACAATCTGTATTGTTAAAAGCACTATATAAATAAAGGTGAAGAGAAAGGACAATCTCTTGATGAATTGGCCAAATTGTTTATAAACAATTCCTTCATACTTCAGTAAAAGGACCAAACCATGTACAATATATCCATGGCTCCTTCAGTCTCATGAGAATGGACTAAATCTCTTTCTTAAATGATTCTTACAGACTTAAGAGAACAGGGCCAAGCTATAAACCTTATTTCTATTGCTCCTTCAGTCTCATGAGAATGGACTAAATCTCTTTCTTAAATGACTCCTACACTCATGAGAAAGGCCCAAGCCTTAAATTACCAACAGTACTACACTGTATATGTCACTAAACTACTCACATTTTTACTCATCTACTTGTTCTTCTGAAGTAAGATCTTTAAGAGAGCTGATAAGTTTCACTTACCAAATTAGGATCTTTGAGACAGGATCTAGTTGATTCAAATAAATTGTATACACACACTCAGTCTGTTGATCTTTACTTGAAGCTGTAGAATCTCCCAGATTCTTCTGTTCACTCCTCCTTGTTGCAGTGATGTTGGTGAGATGTCTTCTTATCTGTTTCTCCTGGCTGGCTCGCCAAATTGTTCGATTTTGCTGTATTTGCCTGAGCAAAGATTTGGGTCGCTCGCCAATGTATTAGATTTCCCCAATACATAAAAATATGTATGCCTGACCAGCGTTCTTGTGGGGAGAAGAATATACTGAAGGTAGTAGTGTAGCAGGTCTTCAACAGTGAAGTCAGCGAGTCGTCCTTCAAAATATCTTAACCCAAAGTACTGTCTATGTGACCAGACTTCATACCTGGTAAAAATGGTCTTCAAACAATAGATTGATACTGTTAGAACCTCCTACTGGAGAACTAACAATTGACAGGATAGAAGGGCCATCCTGTGTATTTGGTTTACATCTTTACAGATCACATCAGAAAAGAGAAAATCAGATGTTGATTACACAAGTAAGAACTATACTAAAATACAAAAAATCCTTTATATCCTGGGCTTTGGGCTTGTGGCCATCTGCAAGATGGCCACCACGCCTGAGTCAAGCCACAGCCATCACGTCCAGTGTTGCCAACAAATTTTCATAGGAAGTTGCTAAAAGAAGATCGATTTGTTGCTAAAAGTTGCTAAATGACGTGATGTCATTGCGCGATGACGTCATCACATAATCATGATGCAAAATTGACACTGCATCAAATCTCAGCAAAAAAATATTTCTAAATGTTAATTTCAATTTGTTCATAAAATAATATAAATGCATAATCTAAAAATATAAACTGTATTTTTAAATACAATATTGAATTAGGGCTATTGAACACTTTACATTTTTTAACAATTACAATTTAAGGTTTCAAGTTTATACTCAAGTAAAAGTACAGATATCTTACCAGAAAATGACTTTTGTAGAAGTTGAAGTCACCATTTAGAATATTACTTGAGTAAAAGTCTTAAAGTATGTGATATTTATTGTACTTAAGAACGAAAGGTATTTTTAAAATCTTAAACGTGCTTAAGTATTGAAAGTAAAGGTACAAATAAACGCAAAATGGAAAAGAAGCAAATATATATATATATATATATGTATGTATGTATGTATGTATGTATGTATGCTCTTTGTGTGATAGATTAAGTTAACTAGGCCTTATGAGTCTTACTTGCAAACGCCAGACCACTGATTCGTCAAACTGGCTTTACTGCAGTCTGTGTACTTCTGACTATTTTGTAGTAAGTAATGAATAAACTTAGGGGAAATGTATTGGAGTAAAAGTATACATTTTAATTAGGAAATGTAGTGGCGTAAAAGTAAAAGTTGGATGAAATATAAAAAACTCAGTACAGATACTCCCAAAAAATACTTAATACTTAGACACTACATTAAAAACCAAATCAACACAAACAGGTTGAGAAAAGCACAGAATCACATGGTCACTCAGCAGGACTCACACAAATTGATCTAACTGTCTGTATGAGGATTTATTACACACATTTATCCGGACGTTATTTCAGTGACCAAGTTCAGCTGCAGTATTAATGTCATTAAGAGAAAAGAAGAGACTCTATAACGTCTCACTGTTACTGATTTATCATGCAGCTCAAAGCATTATGGGTAGGATCTCTCGTCAGTCTATTCTGATTCATCAACACAGTTTCACTGATGATCTTTTTTTAACCCCAAACCCAGGATAGAGCGGCTTAGTGAATGTGGTCTGGACTGTGTGGATGAGGCTCATTGTGTCAGAGATGCTGTAGAAGGACAGAGTTCCTGCACTGTGATCCACAAACACTCCTATTCTACTGCTGATGGACTCTACAGGGAGAACAGTCTGTATGTTATTGTGTATGAATGAGTAACTGGAGGGAGAGCAGATCAAACTCCAGGACTGATCATTATATCCAAACAAACACTCATAACCCCGTCCCTTCCTGCTGATGCTCTTATATGACACTGATATAAACACACGTCCTCTCCACTCCAGCTCCCAGTAACAGCGTCTACACACACTCTCTCTACACAACACCTGACACACACAATCAAATCTGTCTGGATGATCAGGATACGACTGGACTGTGTAAGTGAATGTAATCTCTCTGTTGCTCTCTGACAGACTGAGGTTTTTATTCACTGTGTTCAGATCCAGAGTGAGCTGATGGGAATCTAATGGAGATAAAACACATAAATGTCAGGAATTATAAATCTTTTTGATTCTTTCATGTAGCTGAACTCATGTTCAGTGTATCATCAGTGTCTCAGTACAGATGACCAGATATCTGTGCAAATCTTCATTTACATCATCAATTATAAAACTCTTCTACAGGAAAACCATGAACACACTCAGTGAGTTTTCTGCTGGTTTTCTTACTGACTTACATTGTAGGAAGTCCTTCCTGGTTCTGGGAACAATGTTGGTGAGTGTGACTGTGGAAATCAACAGACATGAACAGTGTGATTCTCATGATCCTGTATCTATTCCTAACACATTTCTAATATGACGTTCTCCATGATATGAGATGATGATGGACTGGTTTCTGAGAGCAGATGAATCTCCAGGACTTTACCTCTGTCTGAGATCTTCTTGAGCTCCTCTTTGCAGAAATCCTCCAGTTTGTCTCTCAGCTGATCGACAGATTCTCTCAGACCATCAGAAGAGAAGAGAGAACTGAAGGGATCCTCATTTACGTCTGTTGATTCAGGAGGTGCTGAGAGAGACTGGAAACTCTACAGAAAACAGAAATCAAAACTCATCAGCTCCACACTTCACCCAATAACCTGCAGGAATATCAGATTTGTGCGGGTCTTGTAGTTATTTGACACAAAAAGTAGAAATACACTGTTACAACTTTCTTGTCAAGGATAACACAATAAAGTTGCATTAACTTATTTCCATTGTGGTCCTTGCTTTTAATAGAGAAAAGAAGAAAATCCTAGTCAAAATATCATAATTAAAAAATTCACTCACACCCATAAAAATAACAAACAGATCAAACAATTCCTTATACATTCAAATCATCTGATCTAAAAACAGTCTCTTCACCCATATTGACTCGACTGATCTTTAGTAACTCACCTTAATCCAGCTCTTTCACAGCATCAGCTTTATTCTTCTCATATTCATTAAATCAGATTAGAGCTACAGATTCTAGTATTTGCCACTTACGCTATATGTGAACTTTCTACGAAATAGTTTGGATGATATAAACATCTGCTAAGAAAAAAAAGATTCCACCATCACTAAAGAAGAGCTCGACGGCGCCATTTCTAACGGTATCAAGCTAGCACTTAAAGAGCAGCAAAGTACTTTGGATTCGGTTGTGGCCTCGACAGTAAAAGATGCGATAGACTCTGTACTGACCCCGGTATTGCGTGACCTACATATGGACATACTCTTATCTTTTGTGTGCTGAGATGACAAGACAGATCTGCGATCCTGAAGGGTGCACGGCAGGCATACCCGGTGAAACATAGGCAGGATAATGTCATGCTGCTGTTTTTTCCTGACTTCAGTCCAGCCTCGTCTGTTAGGAGGGGGAGCCTCAGGCTGGTCCTTGGGAGGATGGCAGCGCTGGGTCTGCGGCCATTTCTCATCTGTCCTGCGATAATTCAACTACGGCACAACGGTGAGCAGATGATGTTCAACTCTTCTCAGAAAGCGGAGGATTTGATCAGCTCAATCCAAATATTTTTCTGTATTCTCGGTAATGTGTGGTCTGCTTTGGTTCGGGTTCAAAGTTGTTTGACGTTCCTTTTTTAGTGCTACTTTTATTTTATACAACAGACATTAATATCTTTATTTATTTAAATTGAATTTTAAAAGGTTTGCGCACTCGGGTGGTTTGGTATATAGAGTTACTTTAAGGAGATCTCATTTTGTGCGGGATTGGATTGTGCCATCTTCTGGTCGACCATCTGTTTCTTCGGTGTGTGGTGGAGTTGTTGATCACATTACAATGCCTTTTTCTGTCAAATCTGTTTGGAATCGGGAATTATCTGACCTTAATTTATCTGTCGACTTGGGAGAAAGTGTGGTCAAACCTCAGTTTAACCTCTAAAAACTTGGCTCATCGTCTTATATATTTCTTATATATTATATATTTTATATAAGTTATTTATGGAGCATGTATAGTGGCTCTGGGTGTGTGGATGAAGTCTGTTGTTGTTGTTTTGGTGTGTTGTGGTGTTTGTTATGTGTATAAAAATAAATAAAAACTTGATCACAAAAAAAAAGACATAGTCAGGTTTGGTTTGGTTTCAATATGCTGAAGCATTGCAAATATACAGCCTGACTTCATGTTTGGGGTCTTTGTCGTCAAATTCATCCATGTGTTTCAGGTCAATAAAGATAATTTTTATCAGGTTTGAGGATCATCTGATCCAGTTTTAATTAATGTTAATCAGAATCTCTTTTAATGAGTTTCACTGATTTCACTATGATGTAATAAATCTAAAGGGGAAATTAGGTAAAAAGTTGAGATGTAAGTGAATTTTTGAGATTTCCAGATCTGAAAGATATTTGTAAGTGGCGTCTCTTTCAAAAGAAGATGATCAGATGAGAGTCTGACTGATGATTATATAATAAGACACTCATGAAATGTTTCTCTGTGAGTCTCTGTCACAGCAGGATCTGCTCAAGTCCACTCTGACCCTGTTCTTGTAGATCTGTGTTACCTGCAGGAACTGGATGTGATCCTGTGTGTGTGAAAGCTGCTCCAGCTCAGCGTCTCTCCTCCTCAGATCATTGATCTCCTGCTCCAGTCGCTCCAGTCGTTCTTCAGCTCGACTCACTGCAGTCTTTTCCTGATCTCTGATCAGTCGTATCACCTCAGAGCAACTTCTCTCAATGGGGCAGGTGAGCTCAATAAAGATCCTCTCACTGTCCTCCACTGCTGTCTGTGCAGAGCGCTGTTAGGACACACAGTGATTCAGCTTCAGTGAGTCTGAACTGAGACAGAGACAAACTTCTCTTCTTCTCCAGACTCACCTTATGAGACTCCACAGTCTCTCTCAGCTGCTGGAGATCTTTGTCTCTCTGCTGGATTCTCTGCTGGAACGTCTCCTGCATCTCCTTCAGCTGCTTCTGCAGGACAAACAGATGATAGTAAATGTAAGTGTAAGTATTATAAAAGTTAAACTGACACAGATGTAGAGCTTCACACTGACAGTGTTTCTGCTGTGTACAGTAGCAGAGCTTGTATTTTGACTGATGAAAGTATATATTTTGTCAAAGAACAGGTGAATAGTTCACTCCATAATTTTATGTTTAATCAAAGCCTGTTTAGTGAAAGTTTGTGATGATGAAGGTTTCTGGTGCATTTTCAGCCAACAGTGAACCTGCTGTTCCTTTCTGCTGCCGTGTGATGTGTTAATGCTGTAAGCTGTTCATATAGTGCATATTAAATGAGTGTCATATGAAATGAGTGTCAGCAATATTTCATCAGTGTCTAGTTTTAAATACCTGTTTCTCTGTCATCAGTTCTGCAGCTGATACAGTGTTGTGGTTTTTATGTTCATCCATCATACACAGCATACATATACACTTCTGGTCAGTGCGACAGAAAACCTCAAGGAGCTTCTCGTGTTTCTGGCAGATCATCTCCTGCAGTCGTCCAGTGGCTTCAGTCAATTTGTGTCTCTTTCCTTTAAACCAACTCTCATGTTGTCCGAGGTGATTCTGACAGTAAGAGTTCAGACACATCAGACAGGACTTGATGGCTTTGTATTTTCTTCCAGTACAGACATCACACTGCACATCTCCAGCTTCAGCATCACAGTCAGCAGGACGTTTCCTCTTCTTCAGTTTCTCTGACACTTCAGCCAGCATGTTGTTTCTAGCTAAAGCAGGTCTTGGACTGAAGGCCTGTCTGCACTGAGGGCAACTGTAGACTCTCATTTGATCCTCCTGATCCCAGCGGGCTATAATACAGTTCTCACAGTAACTGTGTCCACACTGGATGGTCACTGGATCCTTCAGGAGATCCAGACACACTGGACACGTGAACTCATCCTGAAAATATCTGGCTTCAGCCATTTTACTTCAAGAATACAGACACGAACACACAAGAGCTCAACTACACTTTCACTTTCTCTTTCCTTGAACGGATTTCTGTTTCCTGGTTCTGTGTTTGAGTGACGTGTGTAAAACAGACGTGTCTGCAAGTCTGTAAAGCTGCTGTGGAGTTTAGTTTTGAGACACTTGGCTCTTATTAAAGTAAACAGTGATAGGGATAGTGATGTATAAGCCAAGTATGATAACCCTTCCTTGTAATTTGTCCTCTCAATTCAACCCATCAAAGTGCACACAGACAGCAGCAAGTAGTGAACACACACACCCACCCACCCACACACACACATTAATTAATTAAAATGTATTTCCAGACTCAAGGTCCATTAGCAAACACTAAAACAATACAAAACAGAATGAAACACATTAAAAGAGACAGTTCTACCAATGTTTTCTCATAAGTGACTGGTATCGCACCACAGTAAGCCCATAATTTGACATTATAATAGCATCCTGTGAAACATCCAACCGATTAATAATCAAATTTCTCATTAAAGCCACACAGGATTGAACTCTTGCCTTACAGAATAGATCACCTGCACTGCTCTACTTTGTGTTTTTTTTTCAGCAAAATCCTCATACAGTCACTGTAAGCAACTGTAATGATTAGTACACTGGAGTCGAGTTGTGATAATGAACCCGAGTGCAGTTTATTTACAATGTGAAATCCAAAATCCAAACAATAAGCAATGACTTGACTTCAGAACATGACACACACACACTAGGCAGGAATACAAAAGGATCAAGTGAAATCACACGACTAGACAGGAATTATTACTATGAGAAAATAAGAGACATGAAAACAATGAACAAGAAACAAAACCCAAATATAATTATGACAGATTCCATGGAGCAGTGGTGGGCCTGGACTGTGAGGCAATGGCAGAACTTGGCTGTGAGCAGTAGTGGACCTGGACCATGGGGCAATGGCAGATCTGGACAGTGGAGCCATGGTGGACCTGGGCCGTGAAGCAGAGGCAGGTCTAGACTGTGAAGCAATGGAGGACCAGGGCCATGGAGTAGAAGCAGACTGTGAATCAATGGAGGACCTGGGCCTTGGATCAGAGGCAAACAGTAGAGCAAACGCGAACCTGGAACATGGAACAGAGACAGACAGTGAAACCGTGGAGCAGAAGTCCACCGGGTCAGATCCAGAGGAGCATGGAGCCATGGCTTAACAGGCAGAGCAGGTAGCCATGGCAGAGCCGGCAGATCAGGATGGCAGGTTGGTGCCGGCAGAGCAGGAAGCCATGGCGGGGCAGACTCATGGACAGAAGAGGCCCCAGGAGCAGATTTATGGAAAGGAGTAGCCTCAGAGGCAGATTCATGGCCAGGAGAGGCCTCCGGAGCTGACTTGTGGACAGGAGAGGCCTCTGAGGCATACTTGTGGAGTGGAGAGGCCTCTGAGGCATACTTGTGGAGTGGAGAGGCCTCTGAGGCATACTCATGGACAAGAGAAGCCTTTGGAGCACATTGAGCACCCCACACACTCAAAAGGGCATTCACCATTACAGTAAGGGCAGTAGAGGGTGGCAGGACCTCTAGGATGGTTGGGCTTGAGAGCGCTGATGTCACTAAGATGCCTGTAGCTCGCACCGAAATCAGAGGTGGGCCAATCACACTGGCAATCAGTCCTTTCAGTCCTAGTCCAAGCTCCGCATCCACTGGAGCTTGGGTACTTTAGCCCCCCCATCCTCTGGGGAAATCTTGGTGACAGCCGTGACATGGTGAGGTTTAGGCATGGTGGCCATCTTGTGATGAGGCTCAGGCGTGGCAGCCATCTTGGCCGGAGGCTCAGGAATGGTGGCAATTTTGTACAAAGTCTCCGGGTTGGCAGCCATTATGGGACGAGACTTTTGAGTGGCTGGCCTGATGTGAGCAGACCCTGGATTAGCAGGCATGACGTTAGCAGGCCTTGGAGTAGCAGGCATAATGTTAGCAGGCCTTGGAGTAGCAGGCATGATGTTGCCTGGCTCTGGAGTAGCAGGCATGATGTTGCCAGGCTCTGGAGTAGCAGGCATGATGTTGCCAGGCTCTGGAGTAGCAGGCATGATGTTGCCAGGCTCTGGAGTAGCAGGCATGGTGATAGCAGGCTCTGGAGCAGCAGGCATGACATTTGCAGGCTTTGGCTTGGCAGGCGTGAAGTGACGTGAGCAGACTCTGGCTTGGCAGGCATGACGTGGTCAGGCTTTGACTTAACTGACATGTCGTGAACAGGTTCATGCTTGACAGCCATGACGTGAGCAGACTTTGGGGAAGTGTCATGTTCCTCCTCCATGACACCCACAGTGAAAGAAGACCCATCAGCAGTAAGGCATAGTCTATATATTCGGCAAGGGACCAGTGGACTTTTCCCCCAGGAAGCTGGGAGCAAATGGGCTCATTAAGACCCACCCAAAAAATGTCATTTAATGCCAAGTCATTAAAGTCCACCTAGTTCACAAAAATCCTCAACATAATCTTCAATGGCCCATTTGCCTTGTCGAAGGCGCATGAGACAAACTGCTGGGTTCATTGTTGGTTGTGTATTCTGTAACGATTAGTTTACTGGAGTTAAGTTGTGATGATGAACCTAAGTGCAGTTTATTTACAATGTGAAATCCAAAATCCAAAAAATAAACAAAGACTTGACTTGACTTGACTTGAAACAAACTTGACTTGACCTGGTATGAACAGACTTGGCATGAACAGACTTGGCATGAACAGACTTGGCATGAACAGACTTGGCATGAACAGACTTGGCATGAACAGACTTGGCATGAACAGAAAACACAACTCACCAACAGTAGGTTACAACATCAATATACGACAACAGACAATGGCAACAAGAGGGCTACTTATAGCAAACACTAAGGGTCACATGACAGGAATCAACCAATGAGCAAACAGAACTGAGAACCACATGACAAGACAATAACCAATAGGAAACAAGGCACATGACTAAAGCAACCAATCAGAACATGACACACACACTAGGCAGGAATACAAAAGGATTAAGGGAAATGACACAACTAGACAGGAAGTATGACTATGACAAAATAAGAGACATGAAAACAATGAACATGAAACAAAACCCCACATTAAAACATCCAGACATAGAATTTAATGTTCCAATGAGTAAATTAGGAATAAAAGGGCTACTTAAAAAAGCATTAAAAAATATATGGAAAAGTAAATGGGATGGTGAGAATAAAGGATGGCATTTATATCATATTCAAAAAACAGTTGGAAATGAGAGGAGAAATTGTTGGAATAGAAAGGAAGACAGCATAATATCTCGTCTTAGAATTGGACACACTGCACTTAATCAATCATTATTTATAATAAGAAAACATGAGTCTGGACTTTGTGTTAAATGTAATGTTCCTGAAACAGTTGAACATATTTTAATAAAATGTAAAGGATATGACAACGAAAGATTACAACTTACAGAAGTACTTCATATAGAAATAAATCAGATTTCACTTCAGAAATTGTTAAATAAAGATGTGACTATAGAAATGTTTCACATATTATTATTGCCAGGTATGTTCACACATACAAGGAATTTGTTTTCGTGACAGAAGCTCCGCAGTGCAACAGAATGACAGCGACAGAACAAAAAACACATAATAAAGAATAAAACATACAAAAATACAAAAAAATACAAATAAGTAGGAATGACAATATACAAATTGACAATTGTATGGCAGGTATGTTACAATGAGCAGTTGTGTATGTACAGGTATATTATGTGCAAAAAATTTAAGGTACACTAAGTATGTGTGTTAGATAAATAAGTGTATGTGTATGTAAATATAAATAGTGTAGTGTGTTCCACAGTTATTATCAAGTGTTCATGAGATGGATTGCCTGAGGGAAGAAACTGTTCCTGTGTCTGGTCGTTCTGGTGCTCAGTGCACTGTAGCGTCGACCAGATGGCAACAGTTCAAAGAGGAAGTGTGCTGGGTGTGAGGAGTCCAGAGTGATTTTGCCAGCCTTTTTGCTCACTCTGGATAAGTACAGTTCTTGAATAGATGGGAGGGTTGTACCGATGATTCTCTCAGCAGTCCGGACTACCCTCTGTAGTCTTCTGAGGTCAGATTTAGAAGCTGAGCTGAACCAGACAGTTACTGAAGTGCAGAGGATGGATTCAATGATGGTGGAGTAGAACTGTTTCAGCATCTCTTGTGGTAAGTTGAACTTCCTCAGCTGGCGAAGGAAGTACAACCTCTGCTGGGCCTTTTTCACAATGGAGTCAATGTGAATGCCGCACTTCAGGTCCTGAGAGATGGTGGTGCCCAGGAACCTGAATGACTCCACTGCAGTCACAGTGCTGTTCATGATGGTGAGTGGAGGGAGAGCAGGGGGGTTTCTCCTGAAGTCCACGATCATCTCCACTGTTTTGAGCGTGTTGCTCCAGGTTGTTGAGAGTGCACCACATAGCCAGCTCTTTAACCTCCTGTCTGTAAGCAGACTCATCACCGTCCTGAATGAGGCCGATGAGTGTGGTGTCGTCTGCAAACTTCAGGAGCTTGAAAGAGGGGTCCTTAGATGTGCAATCGTTGGTGTACAGGGAGAAGAGCAGTGGGGAGAGAACGCAGCCCTGGGGAGGTTGATGTGTATTTTCCCAGCCTCACTAGCTGCTGCATGTCTGTCAGGAAGCTGTTGATCCACTGACAGACGGAGGTGGGCATGGAGAGCTGAGTTAGTTTGGGCAGGAGGAGGTTTGGGATGATCATGTTAAAGGCCAAGCTGAAGTCCACAAACAGGATCCTCACATAAGTCCCCGGTCTGTCTAGGTGTTGCAAAACATAATGCAGTCCTTCAGGTGGGCCAGCACCAGTTTTTCAAATGACTTCATGACCACAGACGTTAGAGCCACAGAGTCTGCATGTTTATCCATATGCTGGACAACAATCCCTGCCTCTTGAATGTACATTACCACAGTATCTGCATGTCCTACTAGTGTCTACGAGTCTGGGTGAACTGCTCTGCTTCTACTGGTTGGACTTGAATGGTTTCCTAGCAATAACGTGAACCATTTCAGCTGAAGGCATGTAGCTACATCCATCACTCTCATGCGTATAGTTCTCCGTTCAGCTGTGCGACAAATCTCGATAGCTGTGAGCAGTGTTACATTTTTTTCACATAACAGTCTGCATCTGGTACCTCCATTTGTAATACCCAGTGCAATTTTATCACAAATCATTTAATCCTTCAAGCCACCATAGTCACAGGCTGCTGCTTTTTCTCTCAATCTGGTTACAAAATTGTCTATGGATTCACCTTCCTCCTGCTTACAACAGCTGAACACATACCTCTCATAAATGACGTTTTCAGCAGGCTTGAAATACGCTTCCAGTGACTCCAGAGTTTTAACGTCTCCTTGTTGCGCCACCGTAAGATTCAAGTTGTGACAATAAACATGTCTGCATTCAGGTCCCATCACACTTCTCAGTGTCGCAGCTTGGACCTCCTTGGTCTTTTCAGCCAGGCCTGTGACCAGTGCATAATCCTCAAACTCTGCTCTGAATAAGTCCCAGTTAGCGCTCCAGTCTCCGTTCATGTTCATTGGTGATGGAGGATGTATATTAGCTGCGATGTGTGCAGGCACACTGCTAGATGGGCAAGATCTGGGCGCGGCTGCAGCATTATCAGCGTCCATTATCGAAGATGATCAGAACTTGACAGGCATCTTCTGACACCATGTTAATGCAGTACTTTAAGCATAAAAACAAGAGGCGGACACGCTAGTGCAGCTCAGGAACTGTATTCGCAGAACAGTGCAAATCAAAATGTCAAAAGCAATCGACTGTCAATCACATGATATATAACATCCCATAACAGTTATCAGACACAGCGAAAGGCAGTGGTGGACAGTAACAAAGTAGTTTTACTTCGTTACTGTACTTAAGTACATTTTTCAAGTATCTGTACTTTAGTGGAGTAGTTTTATTTTTAGTAACTTTTACTTTTACTTCACTACATTCCAAAGCATAAGATTGTACTTTTTATTTCACTACATTTCATGAAACGTATCGTTACTCCTTATAATATATCACAATGTCTGAGACGCAGAAGCGGTGTCTGATTGATGAACGAACTGATTCTTTTTAATTAACCTGTTTAAATGGTTCACAAATCACACCAAAAGATTCATTCACAAACTGAAATGATCCGATTGCAGCTGTTTTCGTCTCGACAATTCACTGATTCAAATGCATTAAGTGATAAATTGATGGTTCTAGCTTTCTCTGGGAAACAAGTGTCTTCTGTAAGTGAACTGGTTTTGACAGATAATGACCCAGAAGTTAAAGGAGAATTGAAAGTAAATTCTGTTTTCTTGCATAATGGACAGATTGCCACAAGTCGACTCATTAATTACTTTGATTAATTACTTGGTTGGAATGGAATGGAAACGTCTAAAGATTGCAGTTGCCTGGTACTTGAAACAGCAGAAAATTCTGATGGAGCTGAGTTGTAAAAGAAAGTAGATCTCAGCTTTGAAGCAGATAAACAATGTTACTGTAAAGAGATGGTCTTCGTCCCTCCTGGGGTGGTGCTGCTCTACTCTCTAGAAATAAGTTAGTCGAGCTTGTACTTGACTAACTGCGGCCCAGGACAGGAAGCAGACAGACTAGTTAAACTGTCTGCTAGTTGCCTCACGTCACAGAAATCAGTTAATTCTCAGCAAATAGAGACTCTTTCACCTAGATATCACACTATAGAGACTGTGTCTGTTCCCCGAACTAGAAAATACCAAAAACGTCCAAACCAATTTAAGAGTAACAATTTAATTGATGTTTAACAAATAAAAAACAGCAATATGGATAAACAAATGATAAAGCTTGGCTTATTGAATATCAGGTCCCTTTCTACGAAAGTACTTTTTGTAAACTATATGATCACTGATCATGATCTAGATGTGTTCTGTTTGACAGAAACCTGGATAAAACCTGATGATTACATTATTTTAAATGAGTCTACCCCCCAAGATTACTGTTATAAACATGAGTAATGTCCAAAATGTAAAGGGGGAGGTGTTGCTTCAGTTTATAACAATGTTTTCAGTATTTTTTAGAGGGCAGGCTATAAGTATAACTTGTTTGAAGTAATGGTGCTTCATATAACATTATCCAGAGAAACACGTTAATGATAAATCCCCTGTGTTGGTGTACTGGCTACTGTATACAGGCCACCAGGGCACCATACAGACTTTATTAAAGAATTTGCTGATTTTACATCCGAGTTAGTGCTGGCTGCACATAAAGTTTTAATTGTTGGTGATTTTAATATCCATGTTGATAATGAAAAAGATGCATTGGGATCAGCATTCATAGACATTCTGAACTCTATTGGGGTTAGACAACATGTCTCAGGACCTACTCATTCTCAAAATCATACTCTAGATTTAATACTGTCACATGGAATTGATGTTGATGGTGTGGAAATAATGCAGCCAAGTGATGATATCTCAGATCATTATTTAGTTTTGTGCAAACTTCATACAGCTAAAACTGTAAATTCTACTTCTTGTTGCAAGTATGGTAGAACCATCATTTCTACCACAAAAGACTGCTTTGTAAGTAATCTTCCTGATTTATCCCAAGTCCTTAGCATATCCAAAACCTCAGAACAACTTGGTGATGTAACAGAAACTATGGACTCTCTCTTTTCTAGCATTTTAGATACAGTTGCTCCTTTATACTTAAGGAAGATTAAGGAATACAGTCTGACTCCGTGGTATAATGAGCACAATCGCACCCTTAAGAGAGCAGCCCAGGAAAAAGGTGCGCAGCTGCAGGAAAACAAAACTAGAGGTATTTCGTATTGCTTGGAGGGAAAGTAACCTATCCTACAGAAAAGCATTAAAATCTGCTGGATCTGATTACTTTTCATCTCTTTTAGAAGAAAACAAACATAACCCCAGGTATTTATTCAATGCAGTGGCTAAATTAACAAAAAATAAAGCATCAACAGGTGTTGACATTTCCCAACAGCACAGCAGTAATTACTTTATGAACTACTTTACTTCCTAGATCGATACTACTAGAGATAAAATTGTAACCATGCAGCCATCAGCTACAGTATCGCATCAGTGCACTATAGATCCCCTGAGGAACAGTTCACTCATTCTCTACTATAGGAGAGGAAGAATTGTATAAATTTGTAAAATCATCTAAACCAACAACATGTATGTTAGACCCTATTCCATCTAAGCTCCTAAAAGAAGTGCTTCCAGAAATCATAGATTGTCTTCTGACTATTATTAATTCCTCATTGTCATTAGGATATGTACACAAAACCTTCAAATTGGCTGTTATTAAGCCTCTCATCAAAAAAACACAACTTCACCCCAAAGAACAAGTTAATTACAGACCGATCTCGAATCTTCCTTTTATGTCCAAGATACTAGAAAAGGTAGTATCCTCACAATTATATTCCTTCTTAGAGAAAAATAGCATCTGTGAGGATATCCAGTCAGGATTTAGATCGTATCATAGTACTGAGACTGCTCTAATTAGAGTTACAAATGACCTGCTCTTATCATCTGATCGTGGTTGTATCTCTCTATTAGTGCTATTGGATCTTAGTGCTGTGTTTGACACTATTGACCACACCATTCTTTTGAATAGACTAGAAAACTTTTGGCATTAATGGAAGTGCATTAGCATGGTTCAAATTGTACTTATATGACTGCCATCAATTTGTAGCTGTGAATGAAGAGGTATATTATTTAAACGGTGAAGTAAAAGAAATGAAGGGAAATTCAAAGTCTCATCATCCAGGCCCTTCTGGAGCTTGCCGCATCTCCCCAACTCACCCCATGCCAGGAACCCCCACATTCCACACCAATGGCTCTGACCACCTGCCAAATCCCAGGTATCCCCTCGTCCTCCGAAGCTCCTCCCTCGTCCTCAGCCCAGATTTCGCCGGTCGCTCCGAAGTCAAGCCGCCAGCCGTTCCAAGGTTGTTCTATCCCCAGACCAGAGTCGAGAGAGGGCTCTAGCCCCAGTCCAGAGATGAGAGAAGGCTGCCGTTCCCACATCTAGCCCAGAGAGGGCCACAAATCACTGCTCATCACAATCTCAGGTGAGTCTTTGCTTTTACTCTTTCTCTCCTCAGAGGTTGTTTGCTTGATTGGTTGATTGATTGTTTGATTTTAGTTTATTAGTTCATTGATGCGGTATGCGTGAGGCTGCTGTGGGACACACTGACCCCGGATATGAGCAGGAGCTGCCACATGCTCTGGAGGATTCACAGTAACACACACACACATACACACACACATACACACAATTTCAACAGCTTAAATTTTGTGTCATTTAACAGGTTTTACCCACTGATCTACAGTATAATAGAATAAATTATTAACAAGCTGTAACCTAAAAATAAAAACAAATTCCACAGTTAATAATACAGCGACTAGTGACACAAGAACAAAAAACACTGGAAAGGGCCGGAGCTCCATAAGGTGAATGATGAAATTTATTTGTTGACTCTGATCATTTGAACTGAAAGGTAATTATGATAGTAATAATAGAAATGATTGATGTGACACTACATTAAAAACTAAATCAACACAAACAGATGTTAAGAAAAGCACAGAAACACATGGTCATTCAGCAGGACTCACACACACACTTGTTTATCTTGCAGCTCAAAGCATTATGGGTAGAATCTCTCAACAGTCTATTCTGATTCATCAACACAGTTTCACTGATGATCCAGATCCTAACCCAATCCCAGGATAGAGCGGCTGAGTGAATGTGGTCTGGACTGTGTGGATGAGGCTCATTGTGTCAGAGACGCTGTAGAAGGACAGAGTTCCTGCACTGTGATCCACAAACACTCCTATTCTACTGCTGATGGACTCTACAGGGAGAACAGTGTATATGTTACTGTGCCAGAATGAGTATCTGGAGCGAAAGCAGATCAAACTCCAGGACTGATCATTAGATCCAAACAAACACTCAACACCTTCCTTCCTGCTGATGCTCTTATATGACACTGATATACGCACACCATAATTTCCACTCCATTGCAGCTCCCAGTAACAGCGTCCACACACACTCTCTCTACACAACACCTGACGATAATGATCAAATCTGTCTGGATGATCAGGATACGACTGGACTGTGTAAGTGACCGTAATCACTCTGTTGCTCTCAGACAGACGGAGGTGTTTATTCACTGTGTTCAGATCCAGAGTGAGCTGATGGGAATCTGATGGAGATAAAACACATCAGAATCAGGAATTATGAATCTGTTTGATTCTTTTCATGTATCTGAACTCTTCATGTTCAGTGTATCATCTGTGTCTCAGTACAGATGAGCACATATCTGAGCAAATCATCATTTACATCATCAGTTAAGAAACTGTTCTTTCACCTTCAACAGGAAGAACATGAACACACGTTTTTCTGCTTGTTTCTTACTGACTTACATTGTAGGAAGTCCTTCCTGGTTCTGGGAACAATGTTGGTGAGTGTGACTGTGGAAATCAACAGACATGAACAGTGTGATTCTCATGATCCTGTATCCATTCCTAAGACATTTCTAATATGATGTTCTCCATGATATGAGATGATGATGGACTGGTTTCTGAGAGCAGATGAATCTCCAGGACTTTACCTCTGTCTGAGATCTTCTTGAGCTCCTCTTTGCAGAAATCCTCCAGTTTGTCTTTCAGCTGATGGACAGATTCTCTCAGAGCATCAGAAGAGACGAGAGAACCGAAGAGATCATCATTTACGTCTGTAGATTCAGGAGGTGCTGAGAGAGACTGGAAACTCTACAGAAAACAGAAATCAAAACTCATCAGCTCCACACTTCACCCAATAACCTGCAGGAACATCAGATTTGTGTGGCTCTTGTTGACTCGACTGATCTTTAGTAACTCACTTCATTCTTCATAAAGCTTCATTCTCCTCATATTCATTATCTCACATTAGAGCTACAGATTCTAGTGTTTGCCACTTACGCTATTTATGAACTTTCTAGGAAATATAACATCTGCTAAGAACATAAATGTCCATCTAACAGCTCAAGCACATCAATGGAGTCTCATTGTAAGGTTGAGTAGATTTGGTCAGGAAAAGCAGCTCAAAGGCTACAATTAGATTGACCATTATTTATAACTTTAGAGACACTGAAACTTCACAAGGACCCTTAAGACACGCTCAGTATGATTTGGTTTCAATACACTGAAGCATTGCTGATACACAGCCTCACTTCATGTTTGGGGTCTTCATGGTTAGATTAATCCATGTGTTACAGGGCAATAAAGATAATTTTTATCAGGTTTGAGAATCAACTGATCCAATTTTTGATGAATGCTACTTAGAATCTGTATTATCATGTTCACTGATTTCACCGTGATGTAATAAATCAGAAGCAAAAATAGGGTCAAAAGCTGAAATGTTAGTGAAGTTTTGGCGTTAGTGGTGTTTGACAGCTAAATATATCTTCCAGAAGAAAGAGCTCAGAGAAAGATTCCTAAGAGCTCAAAACCATTTGTAAGTGGCGTCTCTTTCAAAAGAAGATGATCAGGTGAGAGTCTGACTGATGATTATATAATAAGACTCTGTCACAGCAGGATCTGCTCAAGTCCACTATGATCCTGTTCTTCTAGATCTGTGTTACCTGCAGGAACTGGATGTGATCCTGTGTGTGTGAAAGCTGCTCCAGCTCAGCGTCTCTCCTCCTCAGATCATTGATCTCCTGCTCCAGTCGCTCCAGTCGATCTTCAGCTCGACTCACTGCAGTCTTTTCCTGATCTCTGATCAGTCGTATCAGCTCAGAGCGGCTTCTCTCAATGGAGCGGATGAGCTCAGTAAAGATCCTCTCACTGTCCTCCACTGCTGTCTGTGCAGAGCGCTGTTAGGACACACAGTGATTCAGCTTCAGTGAGTCTGAACTGAGACGGAGACAAACTTCTCTTCTTCTCCAGACTCACCTTATGAGACTCCACAGTCTCTCTCAGCTGCTGGAGATCTTTCTCTCTCTGCTGGATTCTCTGCTGGAGCGTCTTCTGCGTCTCCTTCAGCTGCTTCTTCAGGACAAACAGATGATAATGAATGTAAGTGTAAGTATTATAAAATTTAAACTGAAACCGCTTCAGACCGACAGTAATTCTGCTGTGTAGCAGAGCTTGTATTTTGACTTATTAAAGTATATATTTTGTCAAAGAACAGATGAGTAGTTCACGCCATCATTTTATGTTTAATCAAAGCCTGTTTAGTGAAAGTTTGTGTTCATTAAGATTTCTGGTGCATTTTCAGCCAACAGTGAACCTGCTGTTCATTTCTGCTGCCGTGTGATGTGTGAATGCTGTAAGCTGTTCATATAGTGCATATTAAACGAATGTCATATGAAATGTGTGTCAGAAATATTTAATCAGTGTCTTGTTTTAAATACCTTTTTCTCTGTCGTCTGTTCTACAGCTGAAACAATGTCGTGGTTTTTATGTTCAATAATCGTACACAGCATACATATACATTTCTGATCAGTGCGACAGAAAACCTCAAGGAGCTTCTCATGTTTCTGGCAGATCATCTCCTGCAGTCGTCCAGTGGCTTCAGTCAATTTGTGTCTCTTTCCTTTAAACCAACTCTCATGTTGTCCGAGGTGATTCTGACAGTAAGAGTTCAGACACATCAGACATGACTTGATGGCTTTGTATTTTCTTCCAGTACAGACATCACACTGCACATCTCCAGCTTCAGCATAACAGTCAGCAGGACGTTTCCTCTTCTTCAGTTTCTCCATCACTTCAGCCAGCATGTTGTTTCTAGCTAAAGCAGGTCTTGGACTGAAGGCCTGTCTGCACTGAGGGCAACTGTAGACTCTCATTTGATCCTCCTGATCCCAGCGGGCTGTAATACAGTTCTCACAGTAACTGTGTCCACACTGGATGGTCACTGGATCCTTCAGGAGATCCAGACACACTGGACACGTAAACTCATCCTGAAAATATCTGGCTTCAGCCATTTTACTGCATGAATACAGACACGAACACACAAGAGCTCAACCACACTTTCACTTTCTCTTTCCCTGAACTGATTTCTGTTTCCTGGTTCTGTGTTTGAGTGACGTGTGTAAAACAGATGTGTCTGTGAGTATGTAAAGCTGCTGTGGAGTTTAGTTTTGAGACACTTGGCTCTTATTAAAGTAAACAGTGATAGGGATAGTGATGTATAATGTATAAGTAAGATAACCCATACTTGTAATTTTCCTCTGAATTCAACCCATCGAATTGCACAGAGACAGCAGCGAGTAGTGAACACACACACACACAAATATTCTTTCATTCAACTTTATTTCCAGACTCAAGGTCCATTAGCAAAACACTAAAACAATACAAAACAGTACGAAATGCTTTAAAAAAGACTGTTTTCTCATAAGTGACTGGTATCGCACCACAGTAATCCTAGGATTTTACAACAACATTATAATAGCATTCTGTAAATCATCCAACTGACAAATAAACTTATACATTACATTTCTTGATGACCAAGATGGCAGCACTGATTATGTGATTAGATGGCCTGCTTATCTCGGGTCTGCTCATATTGAACAGCTTTGCCTTGACATCTTACACCCGACAGGAGCTTTTGGATATTGGTATGCATTTTTCCAACAGTTTTATCACCAATCCTCGACTCATCCCTGAGATCTCCAGAACACCCGAGGCTACGCACTCTACCTGGCCAGGCGGAAGTGCTCGCAGGTGGCGTCGAGATCGTAAACAAAAGCGGGGGAAGCACGGAGGTCTAAGAGCTAAGCTAAAGCTAACACCGCTCCAGCTCTCTGTACCCAGCATTTTACTCGCTAATGTGTGGTCACTGGTGAACAAAATGGACAAGTCATGACTTCGCATCACTCACAGTAAGAGACTTTTGGATTGCAATGTCATGGTTTTCACATAAACATGGCTACACAGCGACATACCCAATAATGCTATTGAGCTAGCCGGACACTACACACTCTGGGCAGATAGGACAGCAGATGACTCCCACAAGACCAGAGGTGGCAGATTGTGCATTTATGTTAACAAAGCTTGGTGTACGAACACTGTCATTGCGCTAACCTAGTGTTTCTTTTGGTTAAGTGTAGACCTTTTTATCTGCCGCGGGAGTTCACTTCCACCATTATAACTGCAGTCTATATTCCACCGGATGCTAATGCCAAGCTTGCTATAAACAAACTGCATGCAGCCATTAGTAAACAACAGACTGCTCACCTGGAGGCTGCTTTTATTGTCACGGGTGATTTGAATCACTCCAAATTAAAGACTGTGCTCCCCAAATTCCATCAACATGTTTCCTGCCACACTAGAGGAGACAAAACTTTGGATCATGTTTACACAAACATTGATGGAGCTTACATTTCGACAGTGTTACAATAGAAAAACAGATCACAACGTACCCTAATCAGAAGCCATGGATGAACAAGAAGGTGAGACTCCTGCTGAAAGACCGCAACACTGCCTTCAGTTCAGATGACGCTCAGGCCTACAGCAAATCCAGGGCTAACCTGAGGAGGGGCATCAAAAAGGCCAAGTACTGCTACAAGCTAAAGGTAGAGGAACACTTTTCCAACTCTGACCCCCGACGCATGTGGCAGGGCATCCAGGTCATCAGTGACTACAAGCCAAGCAACTCAACTCCAATGGTCTCAGACGTCTCCTTCGTTAACAAGCTAAATTACTTTTATGCTCACTTCAACGGTAAAAGCAAAGAGATGGCTACCAAGATCACACACTCAGCAGACCACCAACCCCTCAAACTCACCTCCACAGAGTCTCACCTCTGTCTACACTGCACTGAGCCGGATCAACGCACGCAAGGCTGCTAGCCCGGAGGCATTCCTGGATGTGTGCTTAGGGCATGTGCAGAGCAGCTTGCAGAGGTCTTCACAGACATTTTCAACCTGTCCCTCACCCAAGCAACTGTGCCAACATGCTTTAAGTCCACATCCATTTTGCTAGTGCCAAAACACTCCTCCCCAATGTGCCTGAATGACTACTGCCCTGTAGCACTCACACCTATTGTTATGAAGTGCTTTGAGCGACTGGTCCTAGCACACCTCAAGGACTGCCTCCCACCCACACTGGACCGACACCAATTTTCCTACTGTAACAGTAGGAGCACAGAGGATGCAGTATGCACAGTGCTGCACTCGGTACTCATACACCTGGACAATAACAACACATATGTACGGATGTTGTTTGTTGACTTCAGCTCAGCATTTAACATTGTCATTCCCTCCAAGCTGACCACAAAACTTGGAGACCTGGACATTAACACCTCCCTCTGCAACTGGATTATGGACTTTCTGACCAACAGACCTCAGCATTTTAAGTCAGGCTACACCTGCTCCCCCACCATCACACTCAACACCGGCGTACCACAGGGCTGTGTGCTGAGCCCATTCCTCTACTCCCTCTACACCCAGGACTGCAAGCCTGTGCATGGATCCAATTCCATCAAGTTTGCAGATAACACCACGGTGATTGGCCTCATCAGAGACAACGATGAGACTGCCTACAGGGAGGAGGTACAGCACCTGGCCGCATGGTGCGCTGACAACAACCTGCTCCTTAACACCAGTAAGAGAAAGGAGCTCATTGTGGACTTCAGGAAGAAGAAAGGAAGCAAGCATGACACCATCCACATTAACGGGATGGTTGTTGAACATGTCTCCAGCTTTAAGTTCCTGGGAACCACCATCTCAGAGGACCTGTCCTGGACCACAAACACCTCCAGCCTGGTCAAGAAGGCTCATCAGCGCCTCTTCTTCCTTAGGACACTGAAGAAGAACCAGCTGTCTTCAGCCATCCTGGTGAACTTTTACCGGTGTGTGATTGAGAACATCCTGACCAGTTGTATCACAGTCTGATATGGGAACTGCTCAGTTGCTGACCACAAGGCACTGCAGAGGGTGGTGAAAACCACCCAATGCATCACAGGGACAACACTTCCTGCAATTGAGGAGATCCAGAGAAAACGCTGTCTACGTCGAGCTCGCAGCATTCTTTAGGACTCCTCTCACCTTGACCATAGAGTGTTAACCTCCTGCCCTCCATGAGGCGCTTCAGGAGCCTCCGGACAAGGACCAGCAGACTCAGGAACAGCTTTTTCCCTACAGCTGTCTCCTTACTGAACTCTGCCCTCTGACACCCCTCCCCCCCCCCCCACCCACTACACACCAAACACACACACTCCTCACCCCTCCTCATTACCACATCTGGTTTACAATCAAACAAACAAAAAACAAAAAAACAGTTCACTTATTACTTGCACTACTGTCTGTTCATCAAGAATACTGAATGATTCATTTGCACACTGGAATATTTTTGCACTTTTTTACTATCCATTGCCCTAGTGTAAATGATGTTTATATGTTCATAGTTTCTGCTTATAGTGTACATACACTTATTACATAATCCATCTGTATATGATGTTCATAGTACACCTATCTGTATATCATGGTGATAGTATTTAAAAATCTGTAAATTCTGTACATAGTACTGCCTTATCTTTATATGTATTGTATATTTGTAACATATTGTAGACACTGTACATCCTGTACTCACTGCTTATTGCACTTCTGGTTAGATGCTTAGTGCATTTCGTTGCCTTGTACCTTACATGTGCAATGACAATAAAGTTGATTCTAATCTAATCTTCTCATTAAAGCCAGAAAGTATTGATCTCTTGCCTTACAGAATAGATCAGCTGCACTGCTCCACCTTGTTTTTTTTTTCAGCAGAATTCCCATACAGTCATTGTAAGCAAACTCAAGCTCTGGACTGAGGATCATAGTGACGGTAAATGGGCCGATAAATTTGGGAGCTAATTTATTGCAAACAGAGCGAAGAGAAATGTTCTTAGAGGAAAGCCACTCTTTTTGACCAACAACGTAGATGGGAGGCTTTTACTGGTGGCGATCGGCCTGGGCCTTAGTGCACACCCTCACCTGGAGGAGAGTCAGTCTGGCTCACTTCCAAGTGTGACGGTACCCCTGGATGAAGGCTTGGATGAAGGGTTCCAGGCTCTGAAAAATGGGTGGTTGGTAACCTAAACTACACTGAAACAGTGATAGGCCCGTGGATAACACTCGTAATGAGTTATGAGCATACTCATACCCATGAGATTTGCTAGCTTCAGGAGGAAGGATTCTGAGACACCAAACATCGTAACACTCTCTCTAAGTCCTGGTTGGCCCGCTCCGTCTGGCCGTTGCTCTGAGGGTGGAAACCAGAGAAAAGACTGAAACTCGACCCCAGTAACTTACAAAACTTCCTCCAAAATCTGGACAGAAGTGGGGTCCCCTGTCAGAAACCACATCCATCGGGAGGCCATGAATGTGAAAGATGTGATCTACGACAGTGGCCGCTGTCTCCTTGGCAGAAGGTAATTTCGGCTAGGGAATCAAGTGGGCTGCCTTCGAGAACCAGTCCACCATGGTCAAAACTACTGTGTAGCCCTGAGAAGGCAGTAGGGCAGTGACAAAATCAAGTGCGATGAGGGACCAGGGTGTTGAAGGGACAGACAGCGGCTGAAGGAGACCCCCTGGGGGTCGATTAGAAGTCTTACAGCGAGCACAGACAAAGCAGGCCAAGACAAAACCCCTAATGTAACGAGCCATAGATGGCCACCAGGATCATTGCTTTACTAAATAAATGGTACAATTGACCCACTATATTTAAGATGGCACCGCAGATGGCCGCCATTGGTTTGTTGGGTCCTTGGTACTTGTATTTTTTTGTTTGTTTGTCCTGTTTTTAATCAATATTTTCCCGATCACCTTTACTAGGAACAAACTCCTTGACATAAGTAATAGCACACCTAATAACTTTCTGCCGACATTTGAGCATTTAGATGTTTTACTGGACATTTTAGTCAGAGGAGCTGTTTTCCTATACATGCGCTCCAGGTGATGCAAGTGAAGGAAGTCCGCCGGCACGCTCGTTAAATTCCAACAGCGGGGTTTTAGGACTCTGCTGCCGAGCATTCATCTGCCGAATCTCCACTCCCTAGCAAATAAGTAACGAATTACGACACCTCATCAGCACAAACTAGGACTTTTCAAACTCCACTGCGCTCTGCTTCACGGAAACCTGGCTGAGCAGAGCCATCCCAGACAGCGTGTTATCTAATGGGTTTCCAGCTGTTCAGAGCAGACCGCTGGAGTTTGTTTACTAAGCGAGCAGAGCAACCACCCAATAAAGCATTACAATAATCTAACCTTGAGGTCACGAACGCATAAATTAACGTTTCTGCATTTGACATTGAGCATAGGTCGTAATTAAGATATTTTTAAGATGGAAAAATGCAGTTTTACAAATGCTAGAAACATGGTTTTCAAAGGAAAGATTGCTATTAAATAGCAACCGAGGTTCCTAACTGATGACGAAGAATTGACAGAGCAACCATCAAGTGTTAGACATTGTTTTAAATTGTTACATGCAGATGCTTTTGGTCCATTAATTAAAACCTCTGTTTTTTCTGAATTTAGCAGTAAGAAATTACTAGTCATCCAGTTTTTATATCAACTATGCTTTCCATTAGTTTTGCAAATTTGTATGTTTCATCGGGCTGTGAAGAAATATAGAGCTGAGTATCATCAGCATAACAGTGAAAGCTAACACCATGTTTCTTGATGATATCTTCCAAGGGTAACATGTAAAGTGTAAAAAGCAGCGGTCCTAATACTGAGCCTTGTGTCACTCCATACTGCACTTGTGATCGATATATCTCGTCGTTCACTGCTACCAATTAATAACGGTCAGATAAGTAAGATTTGAACCATGACAATGCAATTCCACTAATGCCAACATAATTTTGTAGTCTACTTAAAAGAATGTTGTGGTCGATAGTGTCAAACGCAGCACTAAGATCCAGTAGCACTAATAGAGAAATGCAACCACAATCAGATGATAAGAGTTCTATGATATGGTCTAAATCCTGACGGGAAATCTTTAGAGATACAATTTCTCTCTAAGAAGGAACATAGCTGACAGGATACTGCCTTTTCTAGTATTTATGACAAAAAAGGGAGATTTGAGATCGGTCTGTAATTAACATTCTTTAGGATCAAGGTGTGTTTTTTTAATGAGAGGCTTAATAACAGCCAATTTGAAGGTTTTAGGAAATATCCTAAAGACAATGATGCATTAATAATATTCAGAAGAGGATCTATGACTTCTTGAAGCACCTGATGTGATACTGTGGCTGAGGGCTGCATGGTTATAATTTTATCTCTAATAGTATCGATCTTGGAAGTAAATAAGTTCAAAAACTCATTACTGCTATGCTGTTGAAAAAGGTCTGTGTCTTTTGATGCTTTATTTTTTATTAATTTAGCCACTATATTGAATAAATGCCTGGGGTTGTGTTTGTTCTCTTCTAAGAGAGATGAAAAGTAAGTAGATCTAGCAGTTTTTAGAGCTTTTCTATAAGTATAAGTACTTTCCCGCCATGCAATATGAAATTCGTCTAGTTTTGTTTACTTCCAGCTGCGCTCCATTTTCTGGGCTGCTCTATTTAAATGGTTAGTTAACCCATCAGCAGAGGTACTGTACACACACACACACTGAGCTAGCAAACCTAGCAAGCTGACCTCATAGGTCATTCCCCCGGAACGGCTTTGTTTACAACAGTGAGTGCAAGCTAGATTCAAGTGATTATTACGTTTTGAATATGGATATTTTTCTTACAAAAACACATCGATTCACTACAGGAGGCCTTTTTTCACCCCCCAGAGCCATGTGAGACACTTTTTTTATGGATGTGCGATTTTTATTTAACTTCTTTTGGACTGAAGCAATGCAACACCCACTGAATTCAATGATAGAGCTTGAAAGATCAAAGACCATTTTTAATATAACTCTGACTGGATTCGTCTGAAAGATGTAAGTCATATACACCTAGGATGCCTCGGGGATGAGTAAAATGCAGTCTAATTTTCATTTTTGGGTAAACTAACTCTATAAAAGACTATATATCTTATGTAATTTATGTAAATGCTTCTTGATTTAAGAATGCTTAGATATTTTGACTGGAAGCAAAAAGACAAAAATACTATGTAAGAAAAGCATTTTTGCAGTGCAGGTACATTCATTCATTGCACATATTTTCTTTAGGCAGACACTCTGAAAGTGACAAAAACAGCATATTCCTCTTATACTGGATCCTATCAAAGAGGAGGCTGCATTCATTTGTAGGGAGTTACATTTATTGGTAGAGGATTATTTAGATTTTTTTGCCATGCATATTTATTTGAGCGGTGACTCGCTCTCACACTCTTTATGAGATTTTTGTGTAGTTTTCTGAGCACAAACCCATCAAAAATGAAGCTGATTACTGTATGGAATGGAAGGATGCCAGATGGAAGTGTAGTTTGAGATATATGCCATAACCACCACCACAACTGTTATATTTATTTGGTCATATTTATTTCCTACAAATACAAAAGCAACAGTTTTTTTCCCTGTTGGATTTTAATATTCTTCTCATACTTGGTATTGTGGCCATCTGCTCTTCATCTGTTTTTCATTGTTTTGCAAGGCTTCTTGTTGTTGGCTGAGTAGAAGTCAAATGTTAATTTCATTACTCTAATTAAGAAATACAAAAGTTTGGTTTAGAGAACATTTATTTATGTGAAAAGAGCTTTAGACTATGTGGGAAAAGCTACTGCACTTTGAAACAGACACTGAATGATATTTATTTAATATTCAAATGTTTGTAAAGTCATGTAGCCTACATTCATGAACCTTTTATGGTTAAAGCTTTATCTGATTGAACGAAGTTTTTATACTTCATGTTTAGCTGCTTTTTTGTGCTTTTTTATTTTTTCTTTTGCCTGTGGGATACCATGAAAATTAATATTAGTTCAATAATTTACAGTTCTGCCAGTTTTTCCTTTGACATTATAACAGTGATTAAGAATTTAAGTTACATATTGACTTGGAAGTATACAGATGTCTTTTTGTCAGGTGCTGTTGCCATGGGGAATCATAATTTTTCATAGTCGTGGTGCACACGCTAAACTCAGAGTCAGCCTTCTCAGAGTTGATTGATTTAACTCAGTTCAGCTGTTCTGAACCCGTAAACTCAGTTTCCCATCTCAGGGTAAATCAACTCAGAGTTCAAGTTTCAACTCAGAGTTGGTTGAACCTCCTTATTGATATGGGCCCCAACACTACAGGGGAAAAACAACTAAATCATCATCATATGTTCTTGTCTCCAGCTGCTCTCTGATTGGCTGGTGACATGTGGCCCCGCCTCCACAGGAGTCTGAGAGCATCAACAGAGCTGCTGATTCTCACACATGATCAGTGACTCTGAGAGGAATAACGTGAGGAATATCTGGAGGAGGAATAAAGCAGCACTGAGGAATATTCACGTTTGATTTGATCCGTCATGAGCTCGTAAAACATCATCCGAACAGCAGGAATCATGGAAAGACTCTCAGCGCTGCTGCTGCTCATCACAGTTTTAGGTGAGTCTCAGATTTTAGTCTTTCTCTCCTCAGAACTCCTTCATCTCTGTCAGCAGTGATGCTTTGTTTGTTTGTTTGTTTGTTTGTTTTTAGTTTATTTTAGATTTTCTGGGAATATATCAGTATAATAGAACAGAACTAATAACACTTTACAGGTAATTGATTCAGTCTCTAATAATGTGAATATTGCTGCTCATATACAAATGAGTCATGTGTTATTAACAGAGTCATTCATTAAGGCTTTAATAAGTTCAATTAGCAGTCATTAGTTCATCTGATCCGAGTGTCGAATCATTTACTTCATTCTTCACTGTGGAGAGAAATTTATATTGATTCAAAGATTCAATTTCTTATATTTTAGTGCTGCAGCTAAGAATGATTTTGATAAATAATCTGTTTTGTTGAAAACCGTTGTTTATTTTATACATGATAATTTGTTGTTTATTTTATACACAATTGTTTTGATATAAGAGCACAGACAAAAACAAACAATAATAACTTCCATTGTTAACTATTTTCCTTTATTGATTTTCATTGATTATTTGTTGCAGTGCTGATTTATATATCATTTCTTTATTATTTCAATTCTAATATACAAAAATTATCTTTGAATGCAGAATGCGTATCTATTGGTTGAATGATTCAGAGTCGCTGCAGGAGCTTCTGCTGAAGTTCATGTTCATGAGAGTGAGACAGACAGACCTGAGACAGACTTTGACCCTGACCTTTGACCTGACCCTCATTTTCATATGACTGGGCCTTTAGGGTCGGGGTCAGACTGGGTGGGGGTTTGATTGAGATCTCATTATAAGGGCCCGTAATCCTGCGTGGCAGCTGCTGAACACACACAAACACACACAACACGCACACACACACACACACACACACTGTCACAGGCCGCACGGGGTCACAAGGTTAATCCAAAAGATCTACACCGTCTTTGGTCAAACTCTCTGCTATGTGAGTGTGTGTGTTTGTGTGTGTGTGTGTGTGTGGAACACACACACACACACGTGAGCAGCGACTGATTCATTTTCCTAATTAGCACCAGAATCTATTCAGCACTGTGGGAACCAGATCAGTGTCATGAATATGATAATTTGTTAGTGGAGACACACACTCTCACTCTCTCTCGCTCTCTCTCTCACTCTCACTCTCTCACACACACACACACACACACACACACACACACACACATACACACACGCATGCACACATAAGCATATATAATATGAAATGTTCCGATTATAGAATATTACACACACAGACTCCAGCAGTACTAATAGTTCTGATGTCTCACTCTGATGGTCTCATTAATGAGTGTTAATTGAGACAGACGAGCCGCTGTAAGTCTCATTAGATGCTCGATTCTCCTGCTGAGAGTCTGAAAGCGTGAAGAATCAGGACAGACTCTTAGTTCAGACAACTCTATCAGACTATATAGACATTCACGCCATCCTCATCCTGACAGAAGAGAATAATAGAGCAGTGATCAAACTCTCAAATCACACAAAACAAAGTCTGGCAAAATCACATCATTATCAAAACATGTGACTCTCACACTGCTTGATAACATTTTTGAATAATTAAGATCATTTAATGTTTTTGAAAGAAGTCTCTTCTGCTCCCCAAGGTTGCATTTATTTGATCAAAAATACAGTAAAAACAGTGAAATATTATTACAGTTTAAAACAGCTGTTTTCTATGTGAGTATCTGTTAAACTGTAATGTATTTCTGTGATGTGCAGCTGTATTTTCAGCATCATTACTCCAGTCTTCAGTGTCACATGATCTTCAGAAATCATTCTAATATGATGATTTGCTGCTCAAGAAATATTTCTGATTATTATCAATGTTGAACACAGTCGTGCTGCACTATATTTTTATGAAAATCATGATACATTTTATTTTTCAGGATTCACCGATGAATAGAAAGTTCAAAAGAACAACATTTATATGAAATAAAAATAATTTGTAACATTATAAATGTCTTTACTCTCACTTTTGATCAATTTTATTCATCCACGATGAAGATCCACAATCTTACTTAGCCCAAACTTTTGAATGGTTGTGTATGAAGCAGCATAATTTTGTGAAAGCATTATAAAGATATTTATGAAAACAGCTCAAATCTGATAAGTGCAACTATAAGGCATGAATATATTAAGATATTATAGCTAAACGTTAACATCAGGATTTTCTGTATTAAAAAGCATTTTTAAAAAAAGGATAAAAATTGTACTGTATCCAAAAACAATGGTAATACCATGGTATTTTTGTTGATGGTGTGTTCTAGTGATCAGTGTTATTGGATTGCGACGCCGTACCTGTTTCCCTCATAAATAAGTGCGGTTCTGTCCTCGGGTCGCACAGACGAATATTTGACATTCAGATTTGAGCAGCAGATGCCATTAATGGAGTGTTTTGACGCGTTTATTGGCCGCTGAAGTTCACGGCCACTCCAGAGACAATGAAGAAAGAGGGAGGAGGAGCGGCTGATTCTCTCATGACCTTTAGGATCTGAGGTCACGGTGTGCCGGTGGGGGCGGAGCTGCTCTCTGAACCCCGCGGGGGGGCCGGCCCGTTTATCCAGTGTTTACGGCTGAAGATGGGCTGCTATTGTGAGGAGGAGAAAACAGCTGCAGCTTCAGACGCCGCAGTCCGCCTCATTTGACTAAGACACACCAACACTAAAGCATTCAAAGGGACACATGCTCTGGAGTTTGAGCTCATGTAGGAAAATTTCTAGCAAACATCATTTTCTCACACTAAACCAGTTCTAGACCTGACCTTAGTACACTTAATGCACACTTTATAGTGTTCAACAGTAGTGTGCTGGATTGATGTCGTATCTAACACTGTTCATGATTTAATAGAATTTCGTATGAAAATGTCTTAACTTTAAGTCTGATCAAATAACGAGTCTAAAAAAGTCCAGTCCATTGCATTGTGGGATACCGTCCAATCACAATCTTTAAAGCGCACATGCATTTAAAGGGACAGACTTCAGAACTGCAGTGCGTGCTTATAATAATTATTATAATAAAAATCATCGTTATAGTTAAGAGTTTTAGTTGTAGTTATCTATTTTTGTGGACACTAATATAGTTTTATTTATCGTTATAGTTATGATTATAGCTATTGTTATAGTTGTCGTTAGTTATCAATAGGTGTGGATGCAGGTATGGTTATTGTTATCATACATATAATAGTTTGTGTCGGTTTGTGTGATGCTTATATACTTATAGTTCTAATTATTATTGTTCTAGTTAGGATTATAGTTATTGTTATACTTTTCGGTATAGTGATCGTCTGCTTGTATGGACGGTAATATAGTTAAACTTATCGTTATTGTTATGATTATAGTTATTGTTAAAGTTTTCATTATAGTTATCTATTTGTGTGGATGCTTATATAGTTATATTTATCGTTATAGTTATGATTATAGTTATTGTTATAGTTGTCGTCTGTTTCTGTGGACGGTAATATAGTTAAACTTATCGTTATAGTTATGATAATAGCTATTGTTATAGTTTTTGTTAGTTATTATCAATAGGTGTGGATGCAAGTATGGTTATCGTTATCATAATACATGTTATAGTTTTTGTCAGTTTGTGTGATGCTTGTATAATTATTGATCGAATTATGGTTCTAGTTATGGTTATCGCTGTAGTTTTCGGTATAGTTATCATCCGCTTGTGTGGACGCTAATATAGTTATAGTCATTGTTATAGTTATGATTATAGTTTTGTTTTGATTATAGTCATCGTTACAGTTATTTTATAGTTTTGTTATAGTTACCATCTGTTTGTGTGGACACCAATATAGCCATCATAACAATTATTATAGTTATCGTTATTGTCATATTTATCATTATTGTTCTAGTTATGATTAGAGTTATCGTTATAGTTATTATTATAGTTTCCGTTATACTGTAGTTATTGTCCATTTGTGTGAACACTCATATAGATATATAGTTATGATTATAGTTTTCTTATTATCATTAGCGTTCTTGTGAATGGGCCTTAAATCCCATGAATCCAGCAGGAAGCTGCTCTCTGGATCCTGTGTGAGAGTTGATGAGGGTTAAGTGTGGTTCCTGTCAGAGAGAGTGTGACGGACAGACTGGTCTGAGGAGACCCGGCTCATGTTCTGAGGTCAGACTCCGGTTCAGATGCCAGACGAGTGCAGAGGTACAGCAGTCTGGTTTTTCCGTGCGAGCGCGTTCAAGTTCAAGTGTGACCGGAGTGTTTTGTTGTGTGTTTGGCAGCTGCGAGGGGCGGCGTGCGGCTCTTTGACTGATGCGGTGGCATGGGAAAGTCACCCTCACGCAGCTCCACGGGGCGGAGGAGGGGCAGATGGCTCTTCAGACGGGGCAGGAATGATGGGCCGGGGCAGATCTGGAGGGTGTGTTTGTGGGGGGGTGGGGTGGGGTCGCATTGTGTAGCTGTTTTGGGCTGATGGAGGGTTTTGTGTGTGTTTGTGTGAGTGCTTCTGAAAGAGCCATCAATCAGGCGGCCCAAAGTCAAGTTTAAGTTCAGTGGAGATGAATCGCTTTGATTTAAGACGCTCTAAATCCAACCAGCCCTGCCTCCATCACAACTCAAGCACAAGACAAACACCATCTACTGATGCACGAGTGTGTTTGAGGACTAAATAAACTTCGCAATCTTCTTTATGAATGTAAATATCTTGTTCAGAAATGCACTTCATGGAGTTTAACCTTTTGTATGTGGTTTTTTGTCTGTTTTTATGCTTAAAACTAGAGCAATTATCTGTCAATGATACTGATTACTTTAATGATAACTATAGTGGTAGCTGTAACTATAACTATAAACATTTTGTTTGTGGTTTTATTGGGTGTTTGAGGTCTGTTTTTTATGCTTAAAACAAGAAAATTTCCAGTAAATTTTCCAGAGTTTTTGAAACTTTTAGAAAATGTTTGGATACTTTTGGAAATTTTCAACCTTTGAATTGAGTTTATTTTTCTTAATTGATAGATATTTGTTTTAATCATAAATTCACTTAATTTTCCAATTTCTCAGAAAACAAATACTTATGTCATTTTAATTCTCAAGTAAATCTAGATTTAAGAATGTTTAGATATTTGTGCTGGAAAACAAGAGAAAAATATTGAGGAGGAGCATTGCTTTTTGCACTGAATATATATAATTAAAAATACTGAATTTAAAAATAGTTCATATGCATATCTGATTTGATTATTAAGCTTTGCTTGTGTATCTTATTCGGTTCTGTATCAGTTCTGCTCCATTGTTATATGTGATGTGACATGAGTAAGTTTCCCTCAATCAGGTTTCATCATCATCATTACCATTTTCATCATCATGAATCGTTCGTAAGCATCAGTTCCTCTCAGATTATTCAGACGGATGTCTCTCTGTTTAATTTCTCGTCATCACGCTCTCTTGCTGTCATCCTGCAGGTTTGGGCGGAGCTTCAGAGTTGGCCTTCATCAAAGAACCCAGTGATGTCATCGCGGTGAGGGACCGCCCCCTCATGCTGGACTGTCAGGTAGAGGGGGAGGGGCCTATCACCATCACCTGGCGACGGAATGGCGTTCCGGTTCCTCTGGGAGCCAGAGCAGCCGTGCTGGATAACGGGACGCTCCTGATCCGGAACCTCCAGAAACGGCGTGACAGTGACGAGAGTGACGCGGGCGAGTATGACTGTGCGGCGCAGAACCGATACGGGCTGCTCATCAGCCGCAAAGCACATGTGCAGCTGGCCTGTGAGTGACACAAACACTCTTCAGAAAGAAAAAGCTCTCTAATATCTCAATTGTTTCTCTTAGAGATTTCATTTATTAACCTGGGTCTGCTTTAGGAGAAACAGACATGATAAATTTGATACACCTGCTTAAACCAGCCTAATGTGGTTTGCTGCTGGTTTTAGAGGGATGTAGGGTCTGTGTTTGGTGTGATTCGAGCATCTGTTACTCATGTGATGTGATATTTGTCTACTCTCTCAGCGCTGCCCAAGTTCCACACACACCCAGAGTCCATGAGCGTGGACGAGGGCGGCGTCGCTCGGTTTCACTGCGCCGTCAGCAGCGTCCCAGAGGCCA
Organism: allo-octoploid hybrid of Carassius auratus x Cyprinus carpio; assembly: GCA_024542945.1. Taxonomy (NCBI): domain Eukaryota; kingdom Metazoa; phylum Chordata; class Actinopteri; order Cypriniformes; species allo-octoploid hybrid of Carassius auratus x Cyprinus carpio. The sequence continues at coordinate 88,326 of JANHFF010000801.1, forward strand.
ACATCACCTGGGAAAGAAACAGAACAGCTCTCAACGCTGATGATAACAGGTACTTGAATAAAGCCTGAAACAAACACAAAAATATATTAAATATGTTGAGCAGGAATGAACAATTAAGTGTTGACATCTGCTTTTGCTTATGTGCAAATGTTTTTTCTCAAAGCCAGAAACCAACTCTGGATTATCGTTTAAGGCCTGTTCACACCGAAATGATAACTGTAATGATAAACAATAACTATAATGAAAGCTATAACGAAACTATAAACATAACTATAATGATAACAATAATGAAAACTATAACAATGAATGTAATGGTAACTATAACTAATGATTGTAACTAAGCGTGTTTCCTAAGAATGACTTGTTGTCCATATGTAAATTTTTTTTGAAGCGTTAGAATAACGAACCTTAAAGATATAGGAAAATTACAGTTATCTTTTTTAATGTTACTTTAATAAATTGCCATGGCAACACCATTAAACATATTCAAAATCCATTCACAATTTAGCATCTTCAGTATCTTGGCATCTATAACAAAAACAATAACTATAACAATAAATATAGCGAAACTATAAACAACAATAACTATAATGATGACTGATAACTATAACGAAACTCTAAACATAACTGTAATGATGATAATAATGAGAAGTAGAACAATGAATATAACAATAACTATGACAATATAACTATAATAACTAAAATTATATCTGTAACGCTAACTATAATGCTAACGATAACAATAACTAACTATAATGATAACGATAACTAACTATAATTATAATGATAACTAACTATAACGATAACAATGATAACTATAATAACGATAAATTTAACGATAATGGTAACTATAACAATAACGATATTTAAAATGATTATGGTAGCTAACTATAACCAGCAATAAAGATAACAATAATGATAACTAACTATAATGATGATAAAAACTGTAATAATAACAATAATATCAATAACGATAATAATAAAAATAGCGATAACTAACTATAATGACAATAATTATAACAATAACTGTATAATAGCTATAACTATAGTGATAATTATAATGATAATGTTAACTATAACGCTAACTATAATAATAACGATAACTAACTATAACGATAACAATGATAACTATATAAATCTAACGATAATTATAATGGTAACTATAACAATAGCAATATTTATAATGATTATAATGGCTAACTATAACCAACAATAAAGAAAGCAATAACGATAACAAACTATAATGATGATTATAACTATAACAATGATTTCAATAACGATAACAATTAAAATAATGGTAACTTTAGCTATAATGATAAAAATTATAATGATAACTGTAATGATAGCTATAAAAATAACTATAATGATGACTATAATAACAATATTGATAACTATGATAACTATAACATTAACGAAAACTAACTATAATGATTACATAACTATAACAATGACAATTATATCTACAATGAAAACAATAGCTATAACACTATATTAATAACTATAATGGTAAGAATGGTTACGTTAATTTTAACTGAATGAATTTTAACTATAATGATAGCTATTTTAGTGTCTACACCAGCAGACGAAAACGTTCATGTCTATTCGTTCATAAGCTGAAAACAATCGCTCTGACAGTGATTCCAGTGATATCGTTCCTCTGTGTCGTTATAGTCGT
>JANHFF010000801.1:97500-107500 GCA_024542945.1 allo-octoploid hybrid of Carassius auratus x Cyprinus carpio
TTAATAGATTTTAGAGTGCATTTTTGCATTATAGAAAATTTTTTGAATAAAGAAACACGCTTGCATTATAAAATAATAGAATTTAGAATAAATAAAATAATTATTTTAGCATTTTAGAATACATTCTTGCATTATAGAAAAATTGCATTTTAGAATGAAGAAATAATACTTTTGAATTAAAGGAAAAAAAGCATTTTTGAATAAATTTAACAAATACTTTTAGCTTTATAAAATACAAATATTTTGGAGTACATTTTTGCATTATAGAACATTTGTATTTTAGAATAAAGAAATGCATTTGCATTAAAGAAAAAAGGGCATTTTAGAATAAATTAAAAATACTTTTAGCATAACAAAATAAAAGCATTTAGCATAAATAAAATCCTTATTTTAGCATTATAGAATACATTTTAGAATGAAGAAATAACACATTTGAACTAAAGAAAAAAGCATTTTAGAATAAATTTAACAAATACTTTTATCATTATAGAATATATGCATTTTAAAATTAAACAATACTTTTAGCATTAAAGAAAAAAATATTTTAGATACATTTTTGCATTATAGAATAATTGTATTTTACAATACATCATTTCATTAAAGAAAGAAGCATTTTAGAATAAATAAAAAATATGTTTAGCAATTTAGAATAATTTTTTTGCATTATATAATAACTGCATTTGAGAATAAAACACACTCTCATGTGTCATTAATATCCATATGTCATTTATAATGAATTGCCCTGGTGTTTCTCAGGCTGCTGCAGCGGAGCGTCCAGCGGCGGTTCCTCAGTGTCAGGTGATGATTGAACCTCAACCTGTCCACCCGCCGGACACTGGCACTGGATGAGGCACCTCTACACCCCCTCATACCCCCCCCATCACCCCCTTCAGCTGTACAGCAACCACATGTGTCTCACCAAAGCCTTACACTGACCTCAACACACTCACACACACAGAGCTCGTGATCACAGAGGGTCCCTGGGGTCGATTCCCAGGGAATGCATGGACTGAAAAACAGCGTATAGCTTGAATTCAATAGATAAAAACATCATCCAAACGCATGCATATAAAACATACATGTGATGCAGACTTAGAATGAGCTCAGTAGATATCTTATAAGACAGATGCGTTCAGTGCTGTCTGTGTAGGCGACTGATTTAAACACTCATTTGATTAAATATTTTTAAGAGGAAGCATGGTTACAGTTTCCAAACAAACCTCAAACTCAGTTAATGTTACTAACGAACAACAAATGGAACTTTATCCTGTTAAACCAAAAATGCATGTGACTGAACAGATGAAGAGTTATTCTGTGATAATATTAGATAAGTGTGTGTCGAGTGATTGGACATTAATTATTCACCGTATTAGCCTGTGTGCAGCTGAAGCCCCGCCCTCTTCCCTTAAGCCCCTCCCATTCCACCAAAACTCTCTCCGTCCAAAGAGCCGTGCCTCCGTCTGACCGTCTGCCTGTCCTGCTGCTGCTGGGAAAACACTCTACCTCAACCACACGCGTCTTCAAACGGGTCCTCTTGGATCCATCAGAACCTCCGGTGGACGCCGAGTTTGAGCTCCGCTGTAACTTTTGACGTTTTATGAGACTCTTTCTCAGATTCTGTGATGAGACGAAGCTTCTGTGAAAGTTGAGGGACGTCCAAAGAACTTCTGCTTCTCTTTTCTTTCTTCACTGTGTTCCACAAACACACTGATGTTTCCGTTCAGTCATTTGTAAAGCTGTTTCCCATACGGCAAAAAACATTTTAAATATATGTCATAATATACAAAAAATAGCTAAAAATATATATATTTACAAAAATATGTTTCAGAATATTTTTATGTAAATATATTTTCTGTCAAAATATTTTTTGCTCATTTTTTTTTTAATTTTCAAAATGTCACACCTATCAAATTTGAAGAAAAATCAACAAAGAACATATTTTACAATATTGAAAAGAAAAAAAATAATTTAAAATGTACACGCTATTCCATCCAAATTTCACTGAGCATCACAGTTTACAACATCAATTTACCATATATTTAAAATTATTTTGGCCAGATTTTTTATTTTTTGCCGTATGGGTTGTCTTCTTGGTCAGTGATGGTGATTAAACCAGAAAACTGACCAGCTGACAATTAACCAAAGCTAAACGCACTCATTAGCTCGAGCTCATAACATGATGATGATGATTACCTCAAAGACACAGATTCTATTCTAGAAATTATAACTAATAATAATAACTAGCAGAAATGGAATACAGTATATTTTCATATGTTAAACCAGAAAATAAGATCTGCTTCTTTGTTTGTGATGTTGAAGCTGAACTTGCCAAATAGCGGTTAGTGTTGATGAGACCAAATACCTGGTATTTCTTCTTCTAAAGCACATGAAGGAAGCCCAAGCCGAAGATGGTGTTCATGTGTGTGTGTGTGTGTGTGTGTGTGTGCTTAACTAACCGCTTTAACACACTCTTTACTGTTTGAATAGTTACCAAAATAACACGTTCTAGTATTCACGTAAAAGTCTTTAAACCTTTCGGACTCTGATTCTTGTTGAAACACAAACAAAACCAAAATGTAAAAAATAAAATAAAACAAGATTAGAAACTGAGGCCAAATTTTTAGACAAAACGAGTGGAGAAACGTCTGTTCTCTTGTAGAACTCTGATTTATTTTCCCACGGATGAAAAGTTGTTTTTCTGTTGAATTTGGGAAATATTGCCAAAATAGATGTACGATTGTTCTTTAATGTTATTCTTATAGTATTGTTGCCGTTCTTTTGATTCCCTTTTTTAATTTTATTTCTTCTCTCTTTCTGTAGAATTAAAATGTTAGAAGTTTGAGAGTTTGAAACGAATAGATTGTTGATTGCAAAAAAATCCTCATGTTTATATGGATTCACAGTCATTCCAGATGAGATTTTATAGCATTATTGTTGACTCTGAAAACTCTGAAATTTGCTGCTTTAGGATCTAATGGACTCTTTTATACTCCAGATTGATGAAATGTTCATATGTGACTGATTGCTCAACATGTGTATTGTTTAGGAGAAGTTGTCTAGTCGAGTAGATGCTGATTTTAAATGCTTGTACCAATGAGAGAAGTGATGCTTTAACCTTCAGGATTGTTCTTTTCTCAGCACCAAACGCTCCTGTAGCTTTACCCTGCTGTTACTCTGGTACTGACATTCAGCTGATGAAACTCGCGACGCCACAAGAAAACGCTTCAGATCGATTGGTTTTACTCACTGCTGGTCGTCATGACTGAGTTTCTCAGCTGAAATCTCGTTTTCTTACTTCAGTCGGTTGTAATGAACCTCTGTGCCAAATAAAACAGCGTTACGTAGAACGTTACATGTTACGTGATTCATTACTTTGTGGGCTGAAATGAGTTCCGTGTTTGGATTCTTCAATATTAATTCAACAGATTTGCCTTTTATACAACATTAGGAAGATCAGAACATGCTACACAACTCCTTGTTCAAGCTCTTGGTTTATCCAGCCAATTCTATCAAACCTCTACAGCTAATCCAGAAAGCGGAGGCAAGATCAGTCTTTAACGAGCCTAAAAGAGTGCATGTCACACCTCTGAGTTTTAAGTAAAAGTCTTGTAGTAATTTTCATGTGTTGCTTGAAGCTAACTGTAGCTATAATTTCTCTGTTACCCATATATGATTATTTTTTCAAAAGAAATCACATGAGTTCGTAAGATTTTTAATTGTAGTAATATAATTTATATTGGGATCAGAGGGATGTGGATGGGCAAGCCATGTAATACCAGAGTAAAGTAATGCCACAACCAGAATTAATGGCCTGAATGTTAGCTATTCCATATTCCAAGCTTCCCTGATACACTGGTGACTTCATGTGCCTGTATGAGTCGTGAATATCATGAAAATAAATCTAGGAATTATTGCATTGTTGGATTTCAAATCAGTAGGGTTTGAGGCATCAAAAAATGGTAACCTTAATATTGTTACTGAAATCTTAATAATTAGTTACACTAGTTACTGCAAAAATTAATATTATTACTGTAACTAGTTAGTAATTAGTTTCTGCCCAACACTGCCTTACTTCATTTCTCATTCAAAATAGCTCATACTAATAGTGCGAAAATGATATTAGAATGTTTGCGGGAGCGCGCGATAATTGTCAGAAATTGAGCGGGAGCGGGAATAAGAAAACATTCCCGCGCAGTTTGAACACATGCGCTTCAGTTCACCAGCCGCCATCTTGATACTGCGGTTGTTTTCTACAAGCGCTCAAATTCTATTGAATGAAAATACGCGACTGCGTTTGAATGACTTTAAATGGAGAATGATGTTTTTGGCCTCATAATGATGTAGTTACGAAATCTACCAGCAGGAGTCAACCAAACCAAACTAACCAGCTAAAGTCGCTGGGGGAAGTCGTGCCCTAATGGTTAGAGAGTCGGACTTGCAATCCAATGGTTGTGAGTTTGAGTCTCAGGCCGGCAGGAATTGTAGGTGGGGGGAGTGAATGTACAGCACTCTCTCCACCCTTAATACCACGACTGAGGTGTCCTTGAGCAAGGTACCAATCCCCCAACTGCTCCCCGGGCGCCGCAGCATAAATGGCTGTCCACTGCTCCGGGTGTGTGTTCACGGTGTGTGTGTGCACTTTGGATGGGTTAAATGCAGAGCACGAATTCCGAGTATGGGTTACCATACTTGGCTGTATGTCACGTCACTTTCACTTTTTTTTTTTCACTAAACCAGCCCACCTAGCTCCTGCTCAGAAACTACCGACGATTGAAGAGAAAGATCAGAGATCATCATCAACAGGTTTGGAAATGTGCTTTTTTAAATCACAAAAACACCACATAAAGTAAAAACACGAGATTATTATTATTATGATTTTGTTCCATAGTTTCTTTCAGCTGATCCAGAGTCAGTCCGGTTTCACTTTAAGTGTGAATGAGTCAATATCAGCACATTACATAACAATAAACATAACAATCTTTCCTAAAAAATATAAAAATATCGGGGAATCTGGGAAATCAGCGGGTGATCAGCGCTTTGCAATCTTTATGTGTGAACTACTCAACGATGCATCAAAGAGGCACGCCGATGCCAAACAAATATCTATCATGTTAAATATCTGGACATCATGTCATCACGTGGTGTCAGGTGTCACGACGAGCTACAGCCAATGAGAGAGCAAGGCATGGGTTAAGGTCAGCGGAAGAAAAACAGCAGCAGCAACACGGCTTTAAGAAAAGCTGCTTCCGTGTACAACTGTTGGCGCAAGCTAGATTAAAGTGATTATACAAAAACGCATCGATTCGCCACAGAAGGCCTTTGTTCACCCCCCGGAGCCATGTGAGGCACTTTTTTTTATTATGGATGGGTGCGCTTTATTTCACTTCTTTTGGACTGATGCACTGCAACACCTGCTGACTGCCATTAAACCGCTTGGAAGATCAAAGACAATTTTTAATATAACTCCAATTATATTCGTCTGAAAGATGAAAGTCATGTACACCTAGGATGCCTTGAGGGTGAGTAATTCATGGGCTAATTTTCATTTTTTGGGTGAACTAACCCTTTATGGTTAACGATTAATCGATTAATTGATTGTTAATTTAAGCGACGTTCAATCATGGAAATGATCCAAAATTGGCATCCCTAGTTTGGAAATTAGTTTGAAAATAGTTTGGATATAGAATCTGCTGACGGAGGACAGAAGGTGTTTCTGCAGGGGTTTGTTCTCACAGGATCATCAGAAGTGATGTGATAACCAGTGCTGCGGCCTTTTCATTTAAAATTAATCATCATAATTTATTAATAAAATTTTGATCTCTGGAACAAATACTGAGTCTCTCAGGATGTTCAGCTCATGTTTCACCCCCCCAAAAAGCATTATTTTCATGACAATAAACTCAATGATAATAGTATTAGAAGAAGAAGAAGAATTGTATTTGGACAGGAGTCCAAAACAGGAGTTTTTATGAGAATTTGAGCATATCTTATGAACATCTTAATATTTCTTAAAGCGTGAAACTCATTTTCTTTATTAAATATAATCCATGACTTTATTATTTTGATCTTGGTGTGAAATATAATATGCTTGTGTTCTGAAGTTCAGGCCAAAATGTCACAAACAGAAAGTGATGCATGAATTATTAAAGCAGCAGTGTGTGTGTGTGTGTGTGTGTGTGTGTGTGGGTGTGTGTGTGTGTGTGTGATGTAAAGGACCTCAGTTCGACCTGAGGATGAATCCAGTGTCCTGCCAGTGTTGCCATGGAAACGGGTCATCCCTTGTCACATGACCTTGTCTCTGACCGCAGTGCGCTGACAGTCCTCATGTATAATTCAGCACTTTAGCTGCGTCTCACTGCGAAACTGCTTCACACTCATGACTCACTGAAGATCACTTCGCCAGCAACATCTCAACAGGAAAAAATTCCTTATATTACAGAGCAGAGGTTTCGATGACTTCTGGAAGATTATAAAAGTATGAAATGTAACAGGAGTGATTAGTCACGTGACATTTATAGCTCAGGTGATTGGCTCAGAACATTACAGTAATGAGGTGACATGAGGCTTGCTTGACAAAACCACATTTCCCATCAGTCTTTGCGGCAGCATAAAATACACACAGATCAGACAAGCATCCGTTATTTATCCCATTGTCTGCTCTTCATTTATTTGCACTAGTGCTAAAAAGATTTCAGTTTTTGTTAGTATGGGAAAAAAATATATTTGAAAACATTTTATTCCAAAGAAAAAATCACTTTGATCACATTGTAATCTAGTTTCCAAACCCAGCCAGCATGTGACTGACCTTTAGTGTTAAAATGTGGTTGCTGTAATGCCATTTTTTTTTAATGTTGTGAAAATGTTAACAAAGTACTTATAAATCTTTTGTTAAAATTTTAACAAGATCTGTTGAAAAAAATCAGATTCCAGCTTGATCCGTTATGTTGACATTGATCAAACCTGAATAAACATGAAGGCAGCTTTATTCGTCTTCCTACAGCAATGATCTGACAGCGTTCGCTCTCTGCTGCCTCCTGCAGGTCTGGAGCCGCTGAAACACTGGAGGTTCAGGTAAGTTCACCTGAAGATTTGTGTTTATAAATGGCAAGAGGCACAGCTGCTCATGTGAACATGTTACTTCTAGTTCAATGATGAACATTTGTTTAAGTAGATTTGAAATGCTGACACTTCTTTAGATGTAAATAACGTAGATAAAAGTAGAATTCATGACGAGTTCCTGTGTGTTTATCTGAAATGTGTGTGCATCTGTGTGAGACTCACAGTCGGTGATTGAATGTGATGGCGCTCGGAAGCAAACCCGGCTCTGACGCATTGCAGAGATGATCTGAAGAAGATCTTTACGGACACTCCTGGGATCCCAGAAAGCTCTTAGCCTGCCACTTTACCTGCATTCAATCCATTAAACATCATTCTCCTTCCCTTCTCCTTAGATAGATGGATAGATAGAGAGGGTGTGTGTGTCTCTGTGTGTGTTTGCAGCACTAAGAACAGAAGGCAGGGTCAGGTTGACTGTGTTTAATTGGCTGTATTAGCAGCTGGTATTTCTGACAGTGTTTACAGTGTTTGTGGGTCACTGAAAAACAATGATGTTCATATATAAAGAGATTCATCATGTTATTTCAGAGTCCAGGTACTGATGTGCACAAAAAACAAATATTTTCTGCCTTGTTTTCCAGTACAAATATATCTCAAGATTATTAAATCAGAATACATTTACTGGAAATGCAAAATTACATGAGATATTAAGTCTTGTTTAATGAGAAATTAAAAAAATATCAACTGATTTTCCTTTTGAATGAAGTTGATTTTTCCGACCCCATTAGCAGATATTTATTAGATTAAACAAGACTTCTTATCTAGTGTAATTCAGCATTTCCTGAGAAAACAAGACAAAAATACTGGCGAAGAAGCACTTTTGCAGTGTCTGTGTTGGTGATTCTGAGTCAGAATGAGCTGTAAAGTGGACCAGATTAAATGGCAGTCAAGATTTTTAGGCTAAAAATGGATAAATAAAGTTGTAATGCAAACAATAACTGTACCTCTGGACGCGAACGGACACAGATCAACAGCGTAAACATACAAAACAAGTTTGACACAGACGTCCAGCTGCTTTAATAACAAAAGCACGCTGTGAAATCTGTGAAGTTATTCTAAAACTGCAGAGGCTTCTGGGTAATCTGCTCTGAGCTCTTTTCATTAGTTGTGTATGAACCCCGCGGCGCTCCATGCAGCGGCTCAGTGTCTCGTTTATTATGAAGCGTGATCTGAAGTCTGTTCTGATGCAAATGCTCCATCGCTTCATCGTCGTGAGTTTGAGATGTGGTTTAAGTGCTCTTCACGCTGGCCGGGTTGGACTCGTGTTCTCGTGTCGGGCCGAGAGCCGGTCCAGAGAGCGTGGAGAGTCTGCGGGGGTCCGGCAGCGGCAGCAGCGGGCGAGATCGGCGCGGAACGAGGGCGTGTAAAGGCCGTAGATCACCGGGTCACAGCAGGTGTTCAGGTTCCCGAACACGAAGAGCAGGTGATGGATGTACTCGGGCGTGACCTTCAGCATCTCCGGCTGGAACCAGTACCAGATGCCCAGCAGATAGTAGGGCGTCCAGCAGACCACGAACGACAGGACGATGATGATGGTCATCTTCAGCGTCTTCATCCGGGCCTTCGGGATCATGTCTGTGCCGCTGCGTCTCAGAGACTCGCCGGCTACAGAGACAAACATGACATCAGTGATCAGAGCTGTTCCTCAAACAGAACAGCACCGCGCTCGCAACATCAGGGTCATGGGTTCGATTCCCAGGGAATGCATGAACTGATTTGCATTTATGCATCTGGCAGATGCTTTTATCCAAAGCAACTTACATTGCATTCAGGGTATACCCTTGATCAGTTCTTGCTTTGCCTTGCTCTACTGTTTGAGCTACAGGAAGACTAAAACTAAAACTGATCAAACATATGGCTTGAATGCAATACAAGTCAGATAAAAATATCTATCAAATGCATGAATGTAAATACAAAATTAGCCTTTTAGACTTATAGATGACTCGGCACTAGTATTTTAGTATCTTTGAGATACTATTATAGTTTTTAGTACATAATGTTAAACTAAACTTATAAATGTTGCTTTTTTTGATATTCAAAAGCAAATTTCAGCTAATTCAAAATATGAGATTAATCTACAAACAAAAGTGTGATTCATTTTGCACCTCTAAAGTGAGCTTCTCTCAGATCACAGATTAAGAGAAAAAAGTAAACATGCATGATAAGAGAATGAATGAAACAAATATGTATATGAGAATGAATAAAAAACTATTTAATAAGAGCAGTGTGGTGATGTTTTTTGTGATATCCACACTCCGTCCACATTCACCTGAACATCTACAGTAGCAAACCCTCATGATCATCTGACCTTGTTTGTTGCCCTTGGCAGGAATCAAGTGACCGTAGAGTCGGATCTGAGCAAAGCTCTCGGGGCTTCAGAGGGAGGAAAATAGAAGCTGCACTGATCCGACACACTGCTGCGATATTACAGTAATCCACGGACTGCTGTTACTGTAGACATGTGACTGTGTGTTATTATTGAGCCCCTAATGGAGCTGCTAAACCTGAGAGGGGCATTATGGGTATCTGCAGCAGCTAAAATTAACTCTTTTCCACACCTGCCAATAGAGAAAAATTCAGCAAATGTACCGGACATAAGTGTTTATAACTGCTTATGAAACTATGTTTTGCATTCTGGGTGTTGCAAATGTATTGTTGCCTTTATGATGATGAATTATCAAGAGTTTTTTCTTGTATATCATTCTCAGTCCAGCAGGTTATTGTGTCATATGGAGCATCATATTTAGCCACAAAAAAAGTTATAATTATGAGATAAAGTCATAGTTAGATTAAAAAAAATGAGATTAAAAAGTCATAATATGAACAAAACATTTTCCAACATAATTTCAAAATTTTTTATGTCATATTATGCCCTTTTCTCTCA
>JANHFF010000425.1:10000-22500 GCA_024542945.1 allo-octoploid hybrid of Carassius auratus x Cyprinus carpio
TGTTGCTGCTCTTATTCCAGCGGCTGAATGAATGTGTGGTACCTGCCTTAAAGACAATTACGGATGTTAAACATTTAAATCATTTTTAACAGTAAGGCGTTGACAGTGCGACTGCTTTGAATATTCATATTTTGGCATTGCATACACTGAAATGTTTGTGGATGAAAAATGACACAGAATACTGACTATCATATTTAATTTGATTACGGCACACTGAAAAGATACATAACCGGAAATAACTGAGCCGTATTATTTCAAAACGGAAGTGTGTCACGAAGTCTCAAGTAGTAGTCCATTCTAATCTAAGTAATTGAAAAGTTTTTTTTTTTTTCCTGAATTAAAAAACTCAATTGCAAGGGAAAAAAAGTAGTAAAAAAGCAATTATTGTTTTTTCTTTTTATTCTGTGGCAAAGACAAAAAATTCCTGGAATAAAGCCAGAATTGTGAGAAAAAAAGTCTGAATTCTTGAGTTTACATCTTGCAACTTTTGTGTTTGTTTCTTGAGATGTAAAGTCTGAACTGTGAGATAAAAAGCCCTTCACCTTTGTTATTTTTTTATTCCATGGTGTTTCGGCTTCCATAACTTGCTGTTTCTGTTTGTGATATTTACTATCAATAATCACACTTGTTTATAGCGTGAACAATTTTCCAGTTTATTTCAAGTTGTTATTCTAGTTATTTATCTATAGTGGCTAATGCAGAGTTTATGAAGGTTAATTTAAGACCAAGTAAAGAACATTTACAGAATAAACTGAAGAGAACAAAATACATCAGCATGTTCTCTGAATGCAAATGTCTAGGGAGCACAATACAATCTCCATTACTTTTTAAGTCCTTGTACAAAAACATATAGGTCTGATCACAAATACTATAACATGTAAATATCTTTTACTGTATCTTCTAACAGCACTGCAAAAAAGATGTTCTTCCTCAGGTTTTTTGTCTTGTTTCAAGATTCATTTACTGTAAGATGCAAAATGACATAAGAAGTCTTGTTTTATGAGAAATTGAACAAAATGAGTTTATAATTAAAAGAAGAACAAATATAAAAACTCAGTTTGACAGATTCTTGTTTTAAACAAAAACTCACTTAATTTTGTTCAGTTTCTCAGAAAACAATAATTCATATCTTCATTTTGCTTCTCCACCAAATGTATCTTGATTTAAGGATGTTTAGATGTTTAAATTGGAAATCGAACAAAAATACAGAGGAAGATATTCATTTTTTGCAGTGCATGCAACATTTAATGCCATGACTTTATCTTTTTCAGACGTTCTGCTCTGATTTAAGACCTTTTAAGGCCTTAATTTGTGGAAGGGTGCAGAAACACTGTAATGAATCTGAAATCTTGCACATTCACCAAAAATCTGTTACTTCCGCTTTGCAAAAATAAGACAACATTTCACATTTAAGTTCACCACTGCACATTTTCAGCTTTACTGTGTTTTATTTGTGCTCCAGTTGGTCTCTTTGCGCCGGCACACAATGCAGGTAAACTTATTCTGGCGCTCGTATTAAAAGCGCAGGAGGCGTTGAAGCCTGACAGCCGCACAAAGACGAGGAGAAGGGAAATATTTGTGCGGGCCGCTCCGGTTTCACCTGACATTCTCCACACACACACCTGAGACCGCTGACTTTTGCAGGTGAGTCTGATCTGTGCCTCTATTGTCTTCAACAGGAGAGGGGGAAGCGTCGCATGAAAAGATGAATGAATAAATAAATAAACAAACAATCGGCCCTCGGGAAGAGCCCAGCTCGCCGTAACGGAGTCAGATACTCAGCCTGAATATTTCAGCACATAATTGCTGAGCGTTAATTGGATGCGAGGCATTAAAGTGTGAGCGTGTGTGTATGAAAATGCAGTAAGTGTGTGTCTCTGGCCACTTACTGATGATGACAGATGGGGTCTGTGTGCAGGTGTCAGGTGAGCCGTGTCTGTTCTCTGTCTCTCTGCAGGGATCAGGTTCTCTCGCTGGGTGAGAAAACACTCACAGATCTGCCAAAGCGGCCCTTCTCTGTCTGTCTGCTCAATTATTAAAGCATATGATCGGACAATACACACACACACACACACACACAGTCAAGAGTTTGGACACACCTACTCATTCTTTGCTGTTATTCTGAAATGTGGAAAATAGTAACACTGATGCAATGGAAACTCTGAAAAATGAAAGTCTCACCAGAGATGAAAACACTCTTATATTTGAGCACTTCATCTGCTGCAACTCATGCATAAAAACACAGTGCATGAACGTGTTTGCGTAACATAATAACACTGGAAACTTGAAGCAGACCATTTCACAAAATCAAGTTTGTTGGGTTTCAAAATATGAAGCAATGGATGAAACATGTTCATATGTTAACACAATTATAATATGATCTCGATTATTATTAAAAACAATTGAAAAAACAAACTATAAAACACATTTTCATTACTTGAAATTAAACATTTTATTTCAGCTATTTGAGGAGACGTAATTTTCATTTAGTTTAAATCGGCATACTAAAATAACTAAAATTAAATAAAACAATTAAATAAAAATACTAAAAACTGTATAGAGAGATTAAAAAAATGTAAACACTTTACACAAAGCATTTTTATATAATGCATTATAAAAGCAGATTTAATTAATTAATTATGCCTTGTAATGCACCTTATAATGCATGATCTCATGAATAATTATAACCACAGTTATAATACAGTATTATACTTATTATAAAGTATAGTGCATGAAAAAAACATGATAAACAACCCTTTAAATATTATAATGCATTTTAACTTTGGTTACAATTGTTAATGAAAAGACGTTATACATTACACATATATTATGAATACCTTTATAATGCATTATACATTATACATGTCTGCATTTAGTCTTAAATACTAATGCATGAATATTTAGATTGTTATATAACTTTTGTAAGCATTTATAACTAAATTCAGACTAAGAAACATTTTAAACATTTTAACAACAATTTAATATTTTCTTGAAAATATTTAAATATTATATGAAAAATACTTTCTAAAACATTTTTTTTTTAAACTACATGAAAATTAAAGCCATAAATCTGAACAATTTGAGTTTGATATCACACACACACACACTCAAAAAAAAAAGATTTTGTTTCGGCACAGAACCAAACTTTTCCACTAGATAAAATTCCTGATATAATAATTTCTTTTTTTCAGTAGCATTTAACCTTAAAGTAAATCTTAATTTTTGTTTTTTTTAATCTTTCTGACAAAACAACAGAGGTTTATAAAATATCAAGACTCATGAAATTTCACTGGAGCATTTGTTCTGTCCTGAATCTAGATCTTTTTAAATACTGACAAATAAACATTCTACATCCAGTGCTGTATTTATGTGACAGTAATTACACAGATGATTAATATGACGGTGAACGTCTAACGCAGCTTCAGACGCTTCCTAAAGCTGTTTAAAACAAATCCACAGGACGAAAAGCCCACGTCACAGAACAATTTCCCAGTAGAACTCATTCATAAAACTAAATGAACACAACCACAAATGTATTTATGTTTCAGACTGCTGCCCTCTAAATGACCAAAGCAACATGCTGTTCATATTCATTAAGCGCAATAATAAAGCGGCTAATTAGCCGGCGCGGGTCAGGCAGAGTTAAGTTAAAACAACATCATTAGTGTGCACTCTTAATCACTTTTGGTGTGATTAGTGTAAAGAACACACACGTAATTCAGTATAAAGAAATACAACATGAGCTCAAGTGCTGAATGTGTACACAAACTAAACTGTCTTTGTGTGTGTTTCTCTTTCCTAATGGCCAATTAATGAGCATGCTCTTAAAGCAGCTCATTAGCTGTGTGTGTGTGTGTGTGTGTGTGTGTGTGTGTGTGTGTGTGTGTGTGTGTGTGTGTGTGTGTGTGTGTGTGAAACACCAGTTCGGCCTCTTAATAAAGGCCCGTCGAGCACTAAAGCAAGCACATACTCTGAAAACAAAACCACTAATAGAAGCTCAGTCGCAAAGGAATGAAAATCCTTCTTCTCCCTCAGATACACAGAATGAAATGTTCTTAACACACACCTGTGTTCATCGAGAGACGATGTGAGATACAGGGACTTTAAGTCAAGTAAAATATGTCTGTATAGTGCTTTTCTCATAAACATATGTGGGAATAGTTCAGCCAAAAATAAGAATGTGTTCACCCTTAGATCATCCAAGATGAAGATGAGTGTGTTTCTTCATCAGGTTTGTAGAAATGTAGCACTGCATCAGTGTATCATCAATGGATGCTCTGCAGTGAATGGGTGCCGTCAGAATGAGAGTCCAAACAGCTGATAAACACATCACAATAATCCACAAGTAATCCACAGCATTTATTATAGATTATGGATTTGTATTTTAGTCAATGGATTTGTTTCATCTTTTGTCTTCTCCAGATGTTCACTGATGGACTGGAGTGCTGTGGATTACTTGTGGATTATTGTGATGTTTTTATCAGCTGTTTGGACTCTCATTCTGACGGCACCCATTCACTGCAGAGCATCCATTGCTGATAGTTGATAACAGTGATAATATAATTTCAAGTATTCCAGTACAAATCAATATATGGAAATCGGTGGTATTTAACTTAAAACAATGAATACTACAGATACAACAGCATGTAGTTTGTGCAGCAGTAGAAGTGTGCTGACTCTATAGTTTGTGTGTGTGTGTGTGTGTGTGTTTGTGTGTGTGTGTGTGTGTGTGTGTGTGAGAGAGAGAAATGACAGCTTTGCTCTGTTGCACATGATGGATGGGCTGCTGCTCCGAGTACTGACATGACATGACCTGACCGCACACACACACACACACACACACACACACACACACACACACACACACACACACACAGGTGAGGCTCTTACAGGTGGAAACTCTAGACCAAAGTCAGGTGTAAGACACAAGTCCTGATCATTGAGTAATTAACCTCCTTCACCTCCTCTCTCCCTCAAACACACTCCTCGTGTCCTGTAGATCCAGAGCTCAGTCTGTTACACACACATTAAAGTCACACAGCAGATGCATTAATATCTCAGTGTTTCTCCCAGACAGAAATTAGATTCAATGGAGAAGATACCCCAGTATCCCCACGTGTGTCCACTAGAGATCCCAACAACATCTCAAACTGTGATGTCAAATCTATAATCAAAAGTCTATATATGAACTCAAACATCCTGCCTTCATTTATCATTATCAGTTATTAGGGGAAACATTTGAGGACAACATTGAAACAAAGTCAACACTGCAAAGAAATTATTTCGGTCTTGCTTTCTAGTACAAATATCTAAACATCCTTAAATCAAGATACATATACTTGAGATGAGACATTAAGAATCATTTTCTGGGGAAGAAAAAAAAAATTATGCTTAAAACTATATTTGCTAATGGTGTTTTGAATTAAGTTGTCAGATGTCTGTTCTTGTTTTAATCATAAACTCACTTCATTTTGACTGATTTTTAAGAATACAAGACTTAATATCTTTAGTAATTTTGCTTCTCCAGTAAATGTGCCTTGATTTAAAAATGTTTAGATATTTGTACTGGAAAACATTTTTTTTTTTTTTGCAGTTTGTCTGTTTTTACATGTTTTTCAGTGACAGTATGTTTAATGAGACGTCGGAGAGGAATGACAAACATGAGTTCTGGATAAATGCTTTTCTCGGCCCCCGATGCTGTGGCTCCCAGGGGCCCGAATGAGTCCTAGATGTACGTTTGGCCCCATTTCAGTCGCTCTGTCTGTGTGAACTTCAGTCTCTCGCAGTGACGTCTGCCCTGAAGCCCTCAGTAAGTGGAAAGCGCGTGTGAACAGTCCTGCCGATGGGCCGAGCTTGATTTAAGAGTTGTTTTCTCTCTGATGGGAGCCAGAGAGCCCCGGCCGAGCGGAGCGAGTCTGAGACAGCGTTTGCTGGAGCTGCGACGCTTCACGACTGAGTGTTCATTAAGAGATCTGTGTTCCTCCAGCGAGTGCACACATGTTCCTGAAGCTCCAGCAGCCCCGCGTGACATTAGATGGTGTGTCTGATTGTACTCTCAGGAGTGTTTTATGGCTCTGTCAGGGCTCTTTAGTACTCAGCTGAGTATAAAGTCAACATGAAATCAAAATCCACCGGATTTACATTCTTATTTCATGCTCCTGCTGTTATTGTGAGCAACTTGTCAGTGACATTATTTCCCTTTTCACTTTTTAAGATCGATTCCTCTGTTTCAATCAGAAATAACTCAAATTATGGATACAAAGTTTCATTTTCACTGCAAAAAAATAAAAAATAAAAAATATTCTAGTAATTTTGTCTTCAGGATACATTTAATCAAGATATATTTACTTAAGAAGGAAAACTTGCCTACTTAAGATATTAAGTCTTGTTTATGCTTAAAACAACAACAAATAACTTTCAGAAAAATAAACTGTAATTTAAAGGGAAAATCTATACATGTGTGGTTTCAAGTAAAAACTTAAACTCTTAAAATCTTTTAAAAAATAAATAAATAAAATAAAAAAAAAACTGCCAATGGAGTCAGAAAAATAATCTTGGTTTCCTTTGAATTAAAATAATTTTTCTGACCCCAATGACAGACATGTGTTCTTGTTTTAAGCAGAAACTCCAGAAAACCAGAGAAGCACTGAGGAAACACCTGCTAGAAGAGCAGGACTCTGTAGTGATTTAGGAGTTTTTGCTCTTAGAAAGCTGTATTTACAGGATCTACCAGCAGGGGCCATACTAACCAGACTAGACCTGTGACACATGATCACTTCACTGGAAGCACCGAACCTGTGTACATCCAACCTAAAGTGTTAATGTACAGTGTGGAAAACATTCTTAAATTGAGATTCATTTACTCAAGGAACAAAATTATATTAGATATAAAGACTAGTTTTAGAGAAAAGCATCAAAATGAAGTAAGTTTTTCTTGTTTTAGGTATAAACTCACTTATTTTTGCTCAATTTCTTAGAAAACGAGAATTAATATCTCAAGTCATTTTGCATCTCCAGTAAATGTGTCTTGATTTAAGAATGTTTAGATGTTTTTACTGGAAAACAATACAGAGATACTGGGGAAGAAATTAATTTTTGCTATGTACACACTTTCGGTTTGTTTTAAGTGAATGCAAACAAGTGACAAATAAAAATTATGAAAATTTAAAAAAATAAAAGGTTTGTGTCAAAATATATGCTCTGTGCATTATTTAATACAGCATATCTGTTATATTTATTCTGTAAGACTTATGCATAAATGCCGTATTTTTAGTTGAACTATCCTCAAGAATTGTTCAGTTGTACTGGTTTTAATGGGTATCCTCGACAGATGTTTTGGTGTGGTGATGAAGTTAACAGGGTTCAGGTAAAGTTTTAGTACAAACTCTCCCAAACGACTCAATGAACAAAAGGTGTTTTTATTGGGCGGGTGTTTAAAGTGTGGTTCTGATTGGCCGGCGTCCAGCGGCAGCATTAGCACTGAGAGCCACTTGAGCAGCGTGAAGAAGCGTCTCTATATCAATAACAGACAAAACAAAGAGAGACGGAGAGACAAAGACAGACACAAAGACTCATGAGTGATGATCCTGAGACCTGCTCCATTATGAGAGCACGCAAGACAGAGAGACAAAGACAGAGAAAGAGAGAGAGAGAGAGATTAATGTGCTGTAATCCACCCGTCTGTGTTACACCGGAGCTGAGTGTGTGTGAGAGTTATTAATGACACACACACAGTCCTCTAATGAATGCAGACGCACCCTCATCTGTCACACACAAACCTAAACTCGGCCACCTGAACTAAACCCAGCAGAACGACACAAAAACATTACATCAACAGTGGAAATACATATCTGTTCAATCATTCAGTTCACCAGGAGTTTGTAAAGCATTCGACTTAAGAAAAAAACATTTCTGATATTAATATTTTGAACAACATTGCTAATTATGTTGTTAAAGTCATCACTGAAACTTTATAATCCATGTGACATTATATTAACAAAAACAGTACTAATCAGAATATGGCTAATTTTGTTGTTAAAATCAACAAACACTTTTCACGACGCATTTGACATTACATTAACACTGTAAAAAATTATTTTTTTTGTGAAGTTGTACATAAAATAGTTTATTGGAGTATGTTTTACAAGAAAATACTATTTCAGTCTTTCTATTCATAATTTCATGTTTAATTCAGTGTGTTGTGCGCCATTTCTTTGTAATTAATTGTAAAATTTACAGGCAAATGCTTGCAAATTCATAAAAAACAGCATTAGTAATATTAATATTTGGAACGATATTGCTAATTATGTTCTTAAAGTCAACAATGAAACACTGTTCATAAGCCATTATATTAATGTTAACAAAAATAATGTTACTAATAATAATATTTAAATCAACATTGATAATTATGTTGTTAAAATCAACAAATAACTATTCACAACTCATTTGAAATTATATTAATACCTTGAAAAAAAAATTGTAAGTTGTAAATAGATTATTGGAGTACACTTTACAAGAAAATACTCTTTCAGTGTTTCTACTTTAAAATTTTTAGTTTTGTTTTGTGCCATTTCTTTGAAATTAATTGTGTAAATAATTGTTAACAAAATGAAAACATAAAATCCTGTATGAGGATATGATTATGCAATGACTCTTTTGAACTAGTTCATTACAATAAACCCTCAGAATGATTCGATTCACTCAAGTGAATCAGTCTTTACAGCGCGCGCACACACACACACACACACACACTATATGGTTTAATATAGCAGCACATTATTGAGGAATGTCTGGAGGCCAGACGAATGTAAGCGTATACTGGAGTAATGCTTTATACAGAAATATTATAAATCAGCTGGATTCATCACGGTCTCATTTCAGACACATCTTTCTTTCACTCTACGCTCGTCTCTGACTCCTGTTCACCGCAAGTCTATTTAAAACTCTGACTTACAGCAGAAACATCATTTGTCTAAGCTGTGAATTAAGCACAGGTTGTACAGTTTATAATGAAATCACTATTTCTGTCTTATAACATCTGGGGTTTAAAAACACTTTATTATTATTGATCTGACATTATCAGATGAGAACGAAGCTTGATCTGAATAATGGCACAAGAGCTGCTTTACAGCTAAATTAAGCTTGTTTCATAATTTAATGAACTCTGTACTATTATTGAACTAAACTGAATCAACACTGAACTGAATTGAGCTGAATAATAGCACTAGTGTCTTCTATAGAGCTTCTTTACAGCTGAAACTGAATTTGTTTCATAATTGACAGATTTTTTCAATTCAGTTCAAATTTTTTAATACACATTGTTTCACAGAAAGTGCATGTGTCTACGTTACAAAGCAGAAGTGAATGTATTTATTTCACAAATTAACAGTTCAAGATAATAGAATCATAAATAGGATTTCACAACATTAATATTGTTACATTCCTGTTTATTTCTGTGAAGATGCTTTGAAAATAAACAAAGCACTTTAAAAATAACTGTGACTTGACTTTCCATTTCAAAATGTCACGTTAACGTCAATGTGTTGCCATTTCTTTGCAATTATTTGTGAAATTTACTTTACTGAAATTTATGTAAAAACACACCATTTTTTTCTGTGCTAGACTTTTTTATTCAAACAAATAAAAGGTGCATTAAACAGTTACTTTATTCATGAAAAACAATTGGTGCAGGAACGATTTTCACTCAGAAATTGCTAGTAAATTTCACAAAGGAATGGCAAGAAATGCATTGAATTAATGCTTTTATTAGATTTTTTGTCTTGTTTGCAGCCAAAATATTTAAAGATTCTTAAATCAAATTATTGTCTTGCTTTCAGAAAAAAAAACATGTCAAAAGTGAGTGAGTTTTTGCCTGAAACAAGCAAAATAATCTTGTTTTCTGTTCTAATTTTAATTAAAAAAAAAAAAATTACAATAATTTTTACTTGTCTAGAAAATCCTTCTTGATTTAAGAATTTTTAGATATTTTGGCTGCAAACAAGATAAAAAAAAAAAACTAAGTAAGAAAAGCATTTTTTTGCAGTGACATACTCTAATAATCTTGGTTTAATTTAGAGCTTGTCAGTCGATCAAGGCACGTCAGGCTGAGATATATACAGTATTCAGTATGGCGTCACTGAGAGAAAGTGCAGTTCCTCTGTCCTCTAATACGCTATAAATACAGTATTTAGATGGACCACATCCTTTACTCCAACTAAAGCAAACCACAGAAACAGAAAGCTGATAGACACACATCTGATGTGATGGGAAAGCCACGCTTTCCTTCAGTTTTGTGGCTCTGGCAGGTGGAAAGAGAGGAACAGAGGGATACGGACGGCTCTTTCTCAATCCCGTTGACCTTGGCCTGTGTGGGGCTCTTACTGTCATCACCCCGTTTCAGCCCGGAGTAAAATAAGCACACATAGAGAGGCGTGCACGAGCAGATGGCTTTAAGGATATATGGGTTTCAGCGCAAACAACCCAGCACTTTTCGAGCATCTTAAGCGGTCTTCCAGTTCACCCTAAATCTATTCCGCCGCACATTCGCCGACTCTGACCACCCAGATGCACTTGGCATTTATTTTCACTGCTTTAACAATCTTCCTGCTTCCTCGTTCGCTCCCCGTTTCAGGCTTGAGCTGGAATGATGAGTCCAGGGGCCACAACGTCTCCTCTGTGCTTTGTGCGCGAGGGTTCACGGGAAGAGCCCTAAAATGCTCGACTGTATAAAGGTCGCGCGGCTCGAGTTACAGGTCAGCGTGGAAGAGGCCAACACATGCTCGCACGAGACACACACACACACACGGTCAGTGTCACCATTACCATCTGACATCACTCCGAAAACACTCATAAAACACACACACACACGAGATGCAGCCAATGTCCCTCATCCACAATAATCACTTATTCTCCCGCACATTCAACGGCCCTATTCACGGCGCTCCAGTTTAACATCTCCAATAAAGTGTAATTGAAGCTCATTACTGACTAATTGTAGGGTTTTACCGCTTCGGTGCATTCAGAAGACTCTGGCTCATCGCTGACCCGCAGTTAAAGCTGTAAAAACTTTACACAGACTAAACCTGATCTCCAATCTTTCAGCTTGGCTTGTTTCTTACCGACAGTATCTGTATTAAATCACAGTTTGGGATATTTCTTACCTGTGTGAGAGCATAGTTCAAAAGTGTTTTCCACCCAACATGGAGCGTTTATTAAAACTACGGCTGATATTAATGCATGTGAATTTGATAATTAAAGTGAAAATGCTCATTCTGTCACTTACTCGCCCTCATGTCGCTCCAAACCCGTAGAAGTTCCTTGTTCTCCGTGGGACACAAAAGATGTTTTGAAGACTGTACAATGTTCGTAACTATCGCACAATATTAGACGAAAACATTCTTTTTTAAACACATTTAAAGTAGATGTATTTCCGAATGTTATGCCTTTCAGTAACATGCTATTTTTTTAAGAAAACATAACCAAACATTTTTAGCCCGTGTTAAATCAAAGCTTGAGCTGAGATGTTTTCCACTCAACTGGGAACGTCTGAAAAACTCCTTCTAATGTTACGAATGTTTATTTCATAGTTAAATGGATACTTCATCGAACGTCTCAGTGTTTTTTGTGCAATGGGACATTTTGAACTTAATTATCTTGCAATATTAGAAGAAAACATAATTTGGAAATTTTCTAAATATCCTTAGAGTTCTAGATTTCCTAAAGGTTCTTACCTGTGTTTAATCACACTTTGCGTCGCTTCTTACATGTGTTAGATGTTAGTTTGAGATGTTCTCTTCAGCTTTAACGGACACTCTACAAATTAGTCACGCCATCACTCAAGTCCCGCGCGCGGGAAACAGTCTCCAACTCCCCGACGACCCGCCGCTCATCTGTCAAACCTTCAGCCCTTCCTCGCATTATTTTCCACCATATATTATTCTTTCCTCGCGTCTTTTTCGAGTAGGCCGGGAGTTTGAACTGGAAGCGTCTTGCCGTTGTTTTCTTTACTAAAACACCTGAACAAACAGCGTCCGCGCCAAGTGACAGCTCTGCAGTGAAACCTTCATGTATTCATTAGCGACCATGATTAGTAATACTCACCATTACACAACAACAATCATGTAATAACCAAAACTAAGCAAAGGAAAAATAAAATAACCGATTACAACACATACATATATATATATATATATATATTACAGATTTGTGTAGATAAATGCCCTTAATAGCCGGTTCACCAGGGTTGCCAGGTTTTCACAACAAAACACGCCCAATTAAAATTAGCACAAAAAACAAGGGTTGCCAATTCAACATTTTTCCCACGTAAGTGGACTACTTTAACACGGGTTGTTTTTCACATCCGCTGGTTGAAGCGACCCCAATAATGTGATATTTAGCCTTTGGAATGCGAATTTTAACAGGGGAACCCCGCCAAAAAACACATATTTTACTCCTGGAAGGAGATTTTTAAGGGACCCCCTCGAAACGCAATTGAGCATGTT
>JANHFF010000425.1:32500-37500 GCA_024542945.1 allo-octoploid hybrid of Carassius auratus x Cyprinus carpio
GCACCATGTGCACCAATATTTACCCAACGACTCAAGCGGCACATGGAGAACTTTCCACACACATGCCACTGAAAGAGATCACATGACCCTGATCCTGAGCTCTGATTGGTGCTCTGACTCCACGTCCAGGTGTGAATCAGATCATCTGACCGCTGAATGCTACAATCTGCTACAACTAACATCGGCACACACATAGATACACAGAGATACATGTTACACATACACTCAAACACACACACACACACACACACACACACACACACACACACACACACACACACACACACACTCTCTCTCACACACACACACACACACACACACACACACTCTCTCTCTCTCACACACACACACACACACACACACACTCTCTCTCTCACACACACACACACACACACACACACAGAGAGAGAGAGAGCCACAGTCTCTAAGTTTCTTGCATGAATCAAAAAAGCTCTTATTTATAAATAAGCCCCAAAATCAAAAGAAACAAAAGACATTCTAATTTGCATAATGAACACAGACCCTATTTTAGGACCACTGTAACATTAATTTCATAACACATATCCTGCCTAACTATTGTTACTGTAATATCAAAATAATTATAAAAGGAAATAAAGATATGGTATTTAATTTGCACAGTATTTACACATCCTGATGTCTGTTGTTTTGACTTTAAATGCCTGTGATTAAAATAACTGATCATTGTACAGTATTTACTTTTGCTGACTGACAGTAAACACCTTCTAAATTCCAGAATTCTAATCTAATTAC
Organism: allo-octoploid hybrid of Carassius auratus x Cyprinus carpio; assembly: GCA_024542945.1. NCBI lineage: Eukaryota > Metazoa > Chordata > Actinopteri > Cypriniformes > allo-octoploid hybrid of Carassius auratus x Cyprinus carpio. The sequence goes on from JANHFF010000425.1 coordinate 33,272, forward strand.
AATTAACAGTATACTATATGCATGCATGCGTGTGTGTGTGTGTGTGTGTGTGTGTATACACATATCTATATAAATACATGTTCTAAGTTTAAATTGTTATAATGTTTTCTTCTATTATTCTGATATTTTCATTGTTATTATTATGTTTCTTCACATATATTCCAAGCTTTGGCAATATTGTATTTTATATATATATAATTTTTTTTTTTTTTTTTTTTTTTTTTTTTTTTTACAGTTATACCAATAAAGCAATTTTGAGTTGAATTTGAAAAAGAAAAGAAAAATCCTCGCTGAGAACTCACTCATGAGCTGTAGTGGAGACACAGTTTACTGTGGTAAATGATGACAGAAACAAGCTCTCTGTGTGTGTGACCCACTGTAAAAATGAATCTATATTTGTGAGGTCTGCCCTCCACTCTTCATCTTCATGGGAACATGTAGGTCTGCCCACACACACACACACACACACACACACACACACACACACACAAGCTTGACAACCAAAACAAAAAAAGAGCTGAAAGAAAAACAGCGCTCAGTTTCTCTGCAGATGATTCCCAACAGACTGAGAGAGAGAGAGAGACACACACACACACACACACACACTCTCTCTCTCTCTCACACACACACACACACACACACACACACACACACACACCCTCTGCTCTACGGAAAACAAATCATCAAAAGCTGAGTGAGTCCAGTTTATCACTCTACAGCCCTACACAGCTCAAACACATCATCACTGCACAGTTCTACTCGTCCTGACTAGAAGCACGTTACTCCCGAATCTGAATGGTTTGCCCTGCCTTCAGAAAGATGGACAATCACACAAAACTTCAGCAATAAGGAAGAAACTGCATTATACTAACGACCTGATACATCCATGGACCAATCAGTGATGCACACACACACACACACACACCCTGAACTCCAAGTTGTTCATAGACTTAAATAATATCATGTTTTTATTTACTCATTTTATAATCTTTGCTAGATTGTTGTAAAAATCAGAAGAGCCTTGGCAACTGAAATGAAACACACACACACACACACACACACACACACTGACCGTCGAGCCCCCGGGTCCCACACACACACACACACACACACACACACACACACACACACACTGACCGTCGAGCCCCCGGGTCCCACACACACACACACACACACACACACACACACACACACACACACACACACACACTGACCGTCAAGCCCCCGGCTCCCACACACACAGGGGTCAGTAGAGATGGTCAGTCATACATCAGAGAGGTCAGAGTTCACAGGTCAGTATCATACATTCACTGATTAAACCATTCCATCTATCACACACTCATAACAAACACACAGCGCTGTGATGATCACAGATCTCACGTGATTTAAGAGCCGGAGAGATTTCTTATTATCGATCTACAGTGTGAGTCTAGAAAACTCAACCAGTTTCGGGGCTTTATTGACTGCACTCAGCGTATGAAAGCTTTTATTGTGCTAACTTAATAATTCAAGTTAAACTGTGCTTTCTGCAAACATCACATAACAGGTTCTATGAACTCAAAATAATAAAGCCATTTACTTCTGGATCCATGATGCACCTCTTTAGAAGACAAAGACCAGAGAGAAGGACTTCACAGAACTCTAGATTAACAGTCCTGTCGGTCCCGTCCTCCAAGTGCTCAAAATACTGCTTAAACTATTTATTTCTTCTTGAAAATTGGTGGATATTTTTCATTTTGGGTCATGAATGTGTGTGCAAAGTTTCAACACAGAGATGTGTTTTGGAAAAGCTGCACAGACTTCTGTGTTGGGGTCATATTGAGAACTTATGAAATTTAAGACTTAACGTTCACTCAAAACTGAGACTCGTCTTCTGAATCATCCAAGGAAAAATTCACTATTCACTTCATAATGTTGATGCAAACTGCATGGAAACCAGTATGGGTCAATCTGACCACAACACAAACGTTATATCCAGCTTCTGAACACAACAAAAGGGTTAAACAAGCAGAAAAACATTTTTAGCATGGATAACTTCTGGAGAGAAATAGTGCAGACACTGAAGCGAGATGGAAGGATCTAGTGCAGGTCTATCAAATGAAGAACAGCGTGAAAAGCTACACTAAAGACAAAGCTGAAAAGTGAGTGTTCTCTAGAACAGATGAGAGAACTGCGCCAGAATTATTATTTGTTTCAATTAACTTTATAGAATTTATATTGTGAACTTTCGATTGTTTGTAGGACAAAATGTAAGATGACAGGAATGTTCTTTATGTTGTGTTGTAACAACTTAAAGTTCGGATAACCTTCAATTTTTTTATTCGTGAGATCTTCAGTAAATTTATTAAGAATTCATTTTTTAGAATTACTCTTAGGAACACCCGTTCAAACTTCTTAGAAAGAAGAAGATTGTTGTGAATCCGGCAGCTGGATGATAATCATCGCATCTCATTTTGTATCTTAACACATTAGTGTAAATATCACACAGCATGCTGTCTGTACTCACTCTTGTTTCCGATCAGGGATATCGCCGGCTGTGTGCCGGACTCTTCGTTGGATTTTCTCACCATGTTCAGCCAATCTTCAAGATTTTCAAAACTCTGAGAATTAGTGATGTCATACACCAGGAGCACGCCCTGCACACACACACACACACACACACACACACACACACACACATCATCATCATCACTTGGGTTTCATACATTTAAAACATCACAACTTTCACAACCGATTCTCATTTTGACATTTTGCAGAATTACACACACACACACACACACACACACTCATTCAGTCACTCCCACAATTCTCTTTTTCAAGCACCAGCAAATGTAGTGATCCTGTGTGAGTGTGTGAGCAGCAGGTGGCGCTAGAACCTGAATGTGTGTGTGTGTGTGTGTGTGTGTATGTGTGTATTTAAAAACGGTTTCTAAATGTATTCCATTCACTAATGACATTGCTAAACATTATTTAGCTGCACTCTGACAAACATCCATCTGCTCAAACACACACAAATATAATTACTAAACATTAGAGTCTCTCTTTGTGTGTGTGTGTGTGTGTCTCTCTCTCTCTGTGTGTGTGTGTGTGTGTGTGTGTGTGTCTCGCTCTCTCTCTCTGTGTGTGTGTGTGTGTGTGTGTGTGTGTGTGTCTCGCTCTCTCTCTCTGTGTGTGTATGTGTGTGTGTGTATGTGTCTCTCTCTCTCTCTCTGAGTGTGTGTGAGTGTGTGTGTATGTGTCTCTCTCTCTCTCTGAGTGTGTGTGTGTATGTGTCTCTCTCTCTCTCGCTCTCTCTCTCTGTGTGTGTGTGTGTGTGTCTCTCTCTCGCTCTCTCTCTCTGTGTGTGTATGTGTGTGTGTGTGTGTGTGTGTGTGTGTCTCTCTCTCGCTCTCTCTCTCTGTGTGTGTATGTGTGTGTGTGTGTGTGTGTGTGTGTGTGTGTCTCTCTCTCTCTCTCTCTGAGTGTGTGTGAGTGTGTGTGTATGTGTCTCTCTCTCTCTCTCTGAGTGTGTGTGTGTGTCTCTCTCTCTCTCTCGGAGTGTGTGTGAGTGTGTGTGTATGTGTCTCTCTCTCTCTCTGAGTGTGTGTGTCTCGCTCTCTCTCTCTGTGTGTGTATGTGTGTGTGTGTGTGTGTGTCACCTGTGCTCCGTAGATGTATTTGTCGAGCATTTTTCCTCCGATAGTCTGTCCTCCGATGTCCCACACCTGCAGCGTCACATTCAGGTTTCCTTCAACACGAGTAAAAACACGTTTAAAGATCGTTCCGCCGCTCAGAGAACCACTTCAGCACAGAAAACATTATTAGTGCTGAATGTTCAGGTTTAGTTCATCCTACTGTACCGGACATCCATGTTCTCATTAACATTACTGACGTTTTTTGTTTTTTTGCTCAATGTTACATTTAAAAATATAAAACAACCAAAGTATCAGTAACACTTTACAATAAGGCTTTATTTGCTCACTACATCAGTCATCATGAAATAATGAACAATACTTCTACAGTATTTATTAGCTTAGTTAATGTTCACTTGAAAATTCACTAATGCACATTTTTAGAAACAAAAGTTGTAAAAAATATGTAATAATCTTATTAAATCGTTATTTATCGCACTGATTTCAGATTTAATCACTTCTATATTTTACTATATTTATTAACAAAATTAACTTTTTTCATGCACAAATGGCTAAAATATACAGATGTGTGATTTGCCGGAATAACTTCGATCAGAT